>JAGDQP010014028.1:17270-38342 GCA_022664845.1 Lepisma saccharinum
ATTATTATTATTATTATTATTATTATTATTATTATTATTATTATTATTATTATTATTATTATTATTAACGCTTTTAAGTATTTTTCAACAAGGAAACAAACTCTTACATTAGTCAAAACTGAAATATTTAGTTACCATGTTTTCCAAATATTTATTTTGAATATTGTAAATTTTAAGTCTATTTCGGAATTCTAAATATTCATATCACAAACTGTTTATTTCTATCTTTTTTGTGTACTTCGTATTGAAAACCCTGATCTAACACAAAGCACAGAATGTTAACCAAACGAATGACCAAGAACAAAGTAATGATTAGCAAAAATCAACATATTCAGTGGAATGTTTGGTTTTCACTGTCTTCAACTAGCTTTCTTATGTCTGCTGAATAACTCGTGACACTGAGTCGAACACAGGAAACCAAATAATCGTCAGTTATTCGATTTATATATATGTTTTTACGTATGAAAACGTTGGTTCACACATATGTAGAACCAAATAAAACAGAGACTTTAACTTCAATGCTATATTAGCTAACATGGGGTATGTTTCACTGTCAAGACCAAAACCTGTCACTATTTCCTTCATAGCCACTTTTCAATTGCAGATCATTTTTCGTACTAATGATTTCAAGTTCTGCAGCAGTGCTGTCTTCGTGAAATGCGTCTTCCAAGTTGCATGACAACTTATTAACATCAAATGTCATGTATGGATGTGAAACAAACTGAGATGCTCATTTTTTTTTTTTTTTTTTGAAGTCAGAAAGCCGCGATTGTAATGCTTCAATCCATTTGGAAATTATTTCCACGTGGGTGTTTACAATGTTCAGTTATGAGTTATCTCCCTTTTGTACTTGTTCTTCTTAACAGGTAAAATGTTTCAGTTCACTCCGACTTAATTGTCTCTCTTAAAGTTTAAGTTTTTCAGAAAACGAGTTATTATTATCTGAAATAACGTGCAAAATATCCTTATCTCTACTCTGAAGTTGACAATTCTAGTCTATTAAGTTCTTCAGTCATGTCCGTCAAAAATCGAAAGCTATGCAGCCTATCAGAGTCTTCCAAAACCAAATAGCCATGCGACGAAGAACTCCTGCTTTGCTGAGCCAATGCATTTCTGTATGAGAAAGCCGTTCTCCATGTTGAAGTTCAAACTCTACTATAAGTATTTTGAAGAGTAGACAACAATATCTGTAAAAACTCATGATTGTTTTACTCTCCCCAATAAAAACGAAACCGATAACTTGTCAGTCCCATCGCCACCTGCGCCGTTCCACTCTTAATAATCATAATGAATGTTACCAGGAGCCTAAACTTGTCGTCCCGATCCAAATTATTTTAATTTCTTCTCGCTAACAGTACGTGTTCAAAGAAGAGTAAATGCATCTCATTTTCAAATATCAGAAACATACAGCATTTTTTCATTAAGTGCTTCGCGATCGACCACATACACCTCCGAGATCGACCAGTCAATCGCCATCGGCTGGTTGCTGACTCAGGTTTTAGAATATTTTACTTTAAAAATAAGAGATCAAAAAGGGACTAACGATGAATTGCTTAAATCAACTATTCGTGTATACGGATAATATAGAGTTAATAGCTGACGATATAAATGAACTACAAAGTAACACCGATGTCTTAGTAGAAGCGTGCGATGAGATATGTCTACAGGTAAACATTAATGAAACAAAATACATGATAAGAAGCCGAAACACGGAGAATGAAGGAAATAAAAACATGATAGAGATGAGGTCATAGAGAAAGTAAACAAATTGAAATACTTGGGAGCATATGTAACAAGCAAAAACGAGTATAACGGGGTCACGTAGTCATATCGAACGCCAGAAACAGTTATGGGACAGCTACCAGATGTCACTGTCACTGCATGGCTCCAATGGGGCGGAAGTAGATGGTGTAGACGAGTAAGCGGCATAGTTTCTCCACTGCTTACCATGGATGTGCAACCTAGGAAGTCAAGTACTCTTGAGAGTCCCACTACTTATCAGCAACCAGCGACTGGTAAGGTAGGAGAGACCCCTTGAGGAGAGAAATATTACCTTCCTGGGGGGGGAGATCGTTTCATCTCGGGACCTCTCTGGAGAGATAAACACAATTGTAAGTACCCTCTTGCAGAAGAGCATACTGCTCCATAAATAGACTTCTCTACCAGGAGAGACTAAATTGTCAATGGAAGCACTCCAAGAAGAAAACCCTTGCGAGAAAGACAGAATACCTAGCAAGACTCTCTAGAGGGACAGGTGAAGGCATCAACTAAATCGAACCAATTATTTCAGGACAAAACGCTGTATTATGCTTGGTTCAGGCCAGTACAAACATTGCAACCACCATTGGTTGCCTTATTTAACAGTAGTCATTGAATTTCTGCAATTGTCGTATTTATACATGAAATTGCTTAAAGACAAAATATAATTTGTAAAACGAAAATTATCAGTTCTCACTTTATTTCTAAGACATTAAAATTCTCGCTAAAAACAAATAATACATAATAAAACAATAAAACATATGAATTTAGAAACATGACAGTGCAACGCGCCATCTCTCGAACTCCATCGTAAAAACAGGTACATATAGTATCACTGCGGTCTTGGTCGCCGTGACACAAGGTCACGTAAGAAATAAAAAGTTGCTTAGCATCGGATAACGCATGTTCTATGTTCTATTTAGTCCAAAAACTCCTAACCGCTTGAGTAATATCATGAGTGTTGAAACTTAAAATATTCAGAACGATTATTCTTCCGGTAATACTTTACGGCTGCGAAAGTTGGAGTACGATCCTAGCAAATGAACATAAATTACGAGTGTTTCAAAAGAAGGTATTGAGAAAGATATACGAGCCGAAACGGGACGAGATAACTAGAGAATTGAGGAGACTGAATAATGAAGAACTTAGCGCACTGTACAACTCACCGAATGTTTTAAGAATAATGAAATCGCTACGACTAAGACGGGCAGGCCATGTAGCTCGAATGGGAAAAAAACGAAGATTATGTTCAATCTTGGTTGGAAAGCCGGATGGAAAGAGCAGTTGGAAAGACGGGGAAGACCTTTTGATAAAATATTATTAGGGATGTTTGAGAAATTGGTGTTTGTAACGAAAACTGCTTTGATCTTGCCTGGGATAGAATATTATGGCGATCGTTCGTTACTGCGGCGATAAACTTGCGAATTCCGTGAAGTAACATTGAGTTTTAGTAGAAACAAATCAGCTAATTTATTTTTTCTACAGAACCATAAAAATATTAGTCCGATCTAAACAACATAATCGTCTAATAAGAAGAAATGTTAGAAACAATACTCCAAGTTAAGACAATCAGTAGGCACCTGGAGTTCCAACTAGAAGACACTGGGAAGAAGGAAAACGTTAAGAATAATCAGGATTTTAGAGATAAAATATCAATGAAAGGCCAGAGTTAGGTAAAAAAATCTAACAACAGCTACAAACTAGTAAATGAAAATGAGAGGCAAAAGAAAAGAAAATGTCGGGTTGGTTCCCTGTATGGGAGCTACACAATTCTTACACAGCGTAATCGTAAAGCTGATTAGAGACGCTACATTCACTTTTAAAAAATCACAACTTTATACCTACTACCTGAATACTCTAATAAAAACACCGTTTTTTAGAGTATTCAGGAAGTTAAGATGAACACCGTAAATTTTAGGAACTTTATAAAGTTTATACCTACGTTTAAATTCCTAATACTGTACCGAACCTTTTGTGGTTAAGCATTTCAGAGTGATACTGCCAAGGCATAGCGACCGGCCATCTTGTCTGGCAGTAAGGTTAGAAGAAATATGTAGCGAAAATATTGGAAACATTCACAGAAAAGCTGTGTTTAAATACTAACCTCTCCCTTTGGAGAAAGAAAGTTGTTTTGTTGCGCATGTCCTCAGAGAGATAGTTATAAGTGGTTTTCTTTTCACAACACTTCTCTATTTTGTAGTCACTTAAAAAAAGCTACAATAAGCTTATGTTAACCAGCATTGTTGATTTAAATTGTACTCTGAAAATATACTTTCAAAGTGAGCAAAGTGTCAACCGCAGTTACTTAAAAGAAAATGGAATCACAGAGCTAGCGCCTTACCCGTTAAGCTACACAAACAGCCGATGACAATTGAATAACATTTTCGTTTTCACGCTTTTGGTTGTCAACAACGTGTGTAGCGGGAGAAGGTAATCCACAAATATTATGATAAGTTTTGACACTTCTCAGAAACAATCAATAATGGTTCGACAGAGGGAAATAGCGTGACTGAGTTAACTAAACAAGGCCCCGGAGGATCGGTGGCTCCGTTCATTGCTTTCGTAATAGATCACAATCTATTCATACTTTATCTTACGTACCTTCGTTATTGACGCTCGATTACCATCATTGCGTGTAAACTCACATTTATGAGTGTAAGAAAATATCGAAAGGCCTTGTTAATCTAAAGTAAATAGCTAAACGTATTTTTTCACAACGGCTCCGATCGAAAATGAGAAAAAGTTTCAATAAAGCAAATATAAATATAAAATCATAAACAAATGTTCTTTGAAAGATACCAACTGAGTCAAATTTCAGCTCTACTCTATACAGGATGGGTCGAAAAAAAACACCATTTTCGAAATCTCTATAAGGCTAGTGCTTAAAATGAATGTATTATTAGTGGTCCTCATTAGCTTGAAAGAACTTAGCTCTGTTAGACGATATCTTCAGTCTGCGTATTTAAATCAAAATTTTGAACTTTTATGCAGGAATACATAAAATTATTTCTTCCTTTGCTTCTTAAACTATTAAGAAACAACTATCTTGTCAAATTGTCATTCACAAAATCATTAAAAATCATCAGACAATGTCAATATTAAAAATGCATTTCTTTCTAAAAACACCCAAAATTTGTCTCGAAATTTACTGAAAGTAAGAAGGTATATTTCTGGGTTATTTCGTGTCCAGAAATGTGGTTTGTTGTTCCACTGCAACAGCCACTCAAACATTTCGCGTGACGATCTGGGCTTATAAATTAAAAATTCCCAAAGCAGCCGCTGGTGATTTTTCTTACAGTCCTGATATATGAGATACTGACCTTTGACTAAGGTCGTGATTCCCAAATTTCCCAAATTCAATTCCCAGATTCAGGGAGAAGCTGTTGTACCACATAAGACGCCTCCCACGAAAGAGAATGATTTCAATGGGAACTCCTTCTACCTTCATCGAGAGAGAGAGAGAGATTTCCGCACGAGAAGGTCGTTTCCGACGAAAGAGACGAAATTAAACCAGAAACCTCCAACGTCCAGGTTGAGAGATTTTCGTATTAGAAGTGTTATCTCCAACGAAAGAGATTTACTCTCCGAATAAACTCTGCAGTGCTGTATAGCCTAACAAAAGGGATATTAAAGAAAGCTACTTTTTCTGTGTTAATCCATGTATATAGTTAGTTCCAATTTCGGGTTACATAGCATCCGCTAACTTCCATGCGTTAATAATATACTTATTAGTTATTTAGATATTTTCAAAAGTCTTAGTCTCATTAAAAACTGTCTTTAGATGATAATTTCCTATACACTCACACGTTACACTATGTACACACACGGGATATAGACAAGTTAATTAGGGATCCGTGATTGCCCTCTCTGGAGCTTACAACTGCTCAACTGCTCACATGTTAAAAATATTCAAATAGTGTGACGTTTTGTTTAGAGTTACAGCTCGGACTCTAAAAAATGTTAGACCACTCAAAAGGGATTGCAGCTACTTGTTCGTCCACGCATTTACTATCCAGCATTCTCTCACGCAACACTCTATCGCATTGCTATCTCTACGATGCTGACAACAGCAAGTACATTGTTGTGTAGCTGCTCGACGCATCACCGTTACCGCCATCGGATAGATACGAATGGAAACAATGGAGTGCTCGTACTGCCGTGATCATAGTGACAGGTTTTATCGAATCGGTTGATCTCAGCAAGTGTGCAGGCGGATGCTTGCAACTGCTTTCGAATTTATAGTGTTTTCAATGTTGTGATGTTCCAGTACATTTTAATTATGTGTGAGGCTGGCTGAACGAACACAAAAATGCCTCTGGCTTCCAGTAGCCTTAATCGACGGTTTTCGACTTAATAAAACAACCGGGATAGCTGAAAGTACATCAGTTGCCTAAATTTCTCGATGTGGGTGGGTGTTGTAGTTTTGTCCAATCCAAAGAGGAAAGGACAAAGAATAGTAAATCGCTTACAGCAGTTTTGCTAACCGGATATTGTATATTTGAAAGAAAGCCACTTTTCCAACGATGTCGTTGAGGACAGTCAAAGTCCTTGTGATCTGTGAACATGAAAATGTGCACTGTTGATTGGACAGTCATAAAAAGGACCCAATATCGCCATTTGTAGCTTGATTTGCTGTTTACCTCCAAGATGCCCGACTCCTACCCGACATTGTTTCTTGCAAATGTATGAATTACAGCGCATACAAACTAAGAAACAGAGTTTATTCCGAGGATAATACGCAGTTCAGAGACAAATAGTATTCCTAGTCAGAGCCAGACCAAACCTGAATTGTTCTCCTTAGCTTGTTAAGGACGCGGTATCTCGGATCCAGAAGATGTATGTTTTGCGTCATTTCTGTTGAGTGACATGGCTGAAACGCTATGTGAAGAACAGAAGTTGACATAGCCATTAACAAAAATAAGGTAAGACGAGAAATTTCGAAAATAATACGCGTAGTAAAGCTTCGGGGTAATCAGTCTGCCGGGTATATGAAAATGTCAGCGGTCTACTACGATGAGAAAGTGGAAACGCCTACCGACAAAGGCGTTAAGAAGAACATATTTTTATCATCGAGTAACCGGGATCGCTTTACTCAACTCATGTTTCTACCAAAGCAGCATATACAGACGGAGATGTTACGGCTGTCTGGGAATCCCGTCTCTGAAAAAATATTGATTTGTCCAAACTCACGTATATTGGATTCGACATCGAAAAGTAGAACACTGGAAAGCACGCAGGCTTCATTCGACGAATAGAAGAAAAACTTCAGCTTTTTCCTAAATGGATTATTTGTGAATTGCATTCCAATAAATTAACTCTGAGGCAACTTTGTAAGGAAAATGACGGGAACAAATTCTATACGAAAGGTTTTCGTGTAGGAAAGAATTAGACAGACCGGAATTAGACAGACTGTTGACTTAAAAAGCACTGAAGCACATTTACCCGAAGTTGACTTTTCAATTCTTAAGATCTAAGGATTAGGCCTACCTTTACTAAATATGGCAGGCTGTATCATCTGGAAATGGTACGACTGACTTGGAGAAGTTGACATCACGACCTATTCGTCACACTCGGTGGTTAACCCTCGCAGCCAGCATATGTCAACAAAGAATCAATTTCCTGCGAAAAGCAAACTTCAAAATCTGGAAATTTAGTCCACTCGATTTGCACTACATTTGCAGCCACCTCCTCCTGGTGAGTGCTGGATACGTAGATTAACGAAGAACTCTTTTGACTATTGAACATTTCCGTAAGGTTTAAGGTAAAATTTTGAATGGATATCTTAGAAAGGAATGCCTTTGAAATGCTGATATTTTTGGCAATAATTGATGATTTTTGTGAATAAAGGAGAGCATTTTCGGCTGTCATGCACGTGAAAGAGGCAAATATGAACAATATCAGAGCTTTTCTTCAACTTTTGATAAGAAAATCTTCCAATAATAGTTTAGAAAGCAAATGAAAAAAGAATCGAATTCTTAGTATTTTTAAATAAAATTTCGAAACATTGACTTTAATCCGTAGACAGAAGATATCATTTCACATATATAAATTTTCTTTTGGTAAGGAGGAGCACCAAATATGCATTTTGTGCACTAACCGTATAGCGTTTTAAAAATAATGTGCTTTTTTAAGTCCGTTTTAGTCTATATTGCTAATGAGATTTCTGTTATTAAATAGTTTACAAATGGGAATTACGTCTTGACAAACCTTCGAGGTAGTTTCAAACTTGTTAAGTTATAATTTCAGTTAATTGCGTTTAATCATGTCTGGGTGTACTTTTAAAACGGAAGAAAATCAGCACTTGTACACCAAACCTTAAATAGAACCCGCAACACGGTTTCCTAAAAGCATATTTTTAATTTCTGCGACTATTTTTGTAAGTTCACCGACATTCTTGTGTTGTGATACATCAGAAACTCAGGACCCTTCTTATGGTGGTAATGGAAGTTTGTGTCTCAAATAATATTAAGATATTATCCTTATTTTTAAAAGCATGTTTCGTTTTCAGAGATTTCTGTGAGGAGTAACAAGGGATAAAAAGCGCACGTGAAATTTCAGAATTTTAAATAATTGCAACATGAATTACCTAGATGTACCTATTTGATAACAAGCTTACTAACTACATCTGAAGTCATCAAGTTTCTTAAATAAAGTTAAGAGAAAATTTAGTATCAACTCCTCCAAGCTTCGACTTACGTGTCTAGTGTGATTACAGTTTATAATGTTTAGAGCTAAAATTTACTTATCCTTTTTTTTTTTCTAAATTGGGTTTTTGTCCCTTATAGAAACCTCCAAAATGGCGCCCTTCCTGTGGATCCGAGGGAATCTTTACTTTAGTTGATTGTGACGCGTGATGACGCTTTTTCTGAGTTGGCTTCGCTTGCCAAGAAGGAATGATTTCTATCTTCAGTTGAATGGTTGAGTTAAGGCTGATTTTCACGAACGCTTGCGTTGTTGCTTTGCTTGCGAATAGTGTGAGTAGCCAATTGAAAAAAATGTTTTATTATGTGTTCTGCGTTTAAGAGCTCATATTCATGAAAGCTTGTGTTGCTTGTTTGGCTTGCTATTTGGGTGAATATTCACTCACACAAATGCGAATTGAAATACGTGAGTAGAGAGAGAGAGGCGTCACTTGGGCTTGTTTTGGATTTAATCAGAATTGAATCTATTTCATAAAAGGCTACGAGCCATATTATAAAACCCTGAACCGCGTGCTCGAGCTAACCTACAGAACATGCAATAGGAGGTCATAGTAGACTATACTCTGTCGCTCCATTTTCCCAGCCGCCGTGGCGTATCTGCTAAAGAACACGGACCAGTTCATAAAAGACTACAAGCCAATCTGAAGAACATAGCACATCTAACCTACAGAACATGGTATAGGAGGTCGTAGTAGATTATATTATTATTTATTTTCTCAGCCGCCGTGGTGTATCTGCTAAAGAACATATACCATTTCATAAAAGACTACGAGCCATTCTCAATAATATAGCACACCCGACCTATAGAATATGATGTAGGAGGTCGTAGTAGACTATACAAGCCACCGCGGCGTATTTGCTAAAAACATAGCACACCTAACCTACAGAACAAGGTATAGCAGGTCATAGTAGATTATATCCATCCGCCGTGGTGTATTTGTCGTGGTTGCTGCAGATCGTACTCTAGCTACCAGGGCTGTAGTTACATTTTATAAAAGGCTACGACCCCTCCCCAGCCCTATTTAACATAACAGAAATTACACAGTTTCATAGTATTTAACACCACATAGTGCACTAGTGCACGATATGCAGCTACGAACCCTTTCCAGCCCCTATATAACCTAACATAGTATACAAGTGCAAGATAGCACTTAACATAGCAGAGAATAGACCATATACACAGGAATATATGATATTTAACATAGCAGAGATTACAACTACGGCTACCAACATATATTAGACCAGATATGATAATATTGAATTATTTAAAGAAATATATTCTTTATGTACTTTTTAATATGTGTAGGATGAGTTCAGGTAATTTCGTGGTAGTTCAGCTAATTTGGTGACAACATGCTTGTAATCTCGTGATATCATGATATTACAAATACACAAGGGCATTGGTTACACAAAACCTAATAAAACCAAGAATTAAATACGATTACATCAAAAAGACGTTTTTTTACGTATAAACTATTTTAATATGAACTTACCTCGTCTAATATAACATGGACTTACACCATCACACTTCCAAATGAAAAATAAAATGAAAATTAGAAACATAGATTATGAATGTAGCCAGTGATAATATATCAAATCTGTATTAGTCTGAATCACTCTCACACTCACAAGCGTCACGCATGAAAATAATATGATTGTCCGGCACATTCTGACAACTGCAGTAATACCACACATGACAAAAGTTCATGGAATCCATTTTGCCCCATTTTTTCAGTTAGCATCGTTATTGTAAGTAACTTTCACCACACGTTTCACAGTCGTAATCATCTTTATTGGTTTTCTTTATGGAAAATGTAGTTTCACGTGTTGCCTGTGAGTCTTTCTACCCTGCAATGTTGGTAACACTAACTTAAGACTGATATGTGTGTAATAATTACACAATATTAATTTTGAAACAACAGTCAACTACATTTTATGCTCATACCACACGTTTAATTTTCATATCAAAGGATTCAGCACACATGATTTTTGTCTAATCTTTATACACATTTCAAATACGGTTAAAAAAGCACAAAAGCAACTAACAATTTACGTGCAATACGTAAGAGTTTGTAGCGCTGACGAAGCAATATAACGCCGAAGCAATTTTTCCACACGTGTCTACAGGTAATTGGTTTCCGTGCACGCAAAATTCAAATTTCTAAGTGTGTTTTACATTTTACAATACATCTACAACTAATACTTGACAAACTTGATATAAAATTATGATAGTGTTTCTTACTTTTTCACTGTAAACTTTTTTAAACAAGCTACGGAAATCTGAGCGACGCGTTCTCTGCCTCAGACTGATGTTCAGTGGTGCTAGCATCTAGTAATCGAACGTGAACTGCTTACGTCTTCAGGTAAACCTGTTGCAAGCTTCGTAAAAATTATGACGAGATTGCTTGTATCAGAGGTTACCCTAAATGTACTGAAGCAATGAGGTACTTTTCACAGCGAAGAATAAAGCGCTCGCAAGCCAGAATTTCAACTGTCTGTGTTTTTACTTTCTGAGGGAGCAGAAGTGAGAAACAGCAAACTCATCAGTTTAAAGTGTTAGCAGTGAAACTATTTATTTGTTGTACTAACGCACTGAATAGCGAATTACTAATATATATAGTTTTCATTTTAATAGGTTTGCATTCTAATCCTTTTTTTTTGCTTTTTTTTTTTTGCTTTTTTCAATGATAACCAAAATATTCAACAAGATCTAACAGTAGGATAAAAGATACTAAGCCTTAGACTAAAGTAACAAACGCGTAAATGTAAAATTTCAGTAGGTCTGTGTTCATATATTATTCAATGTTGAATTTGAGTAAATTGATTTTAAATTAAAAAAATATTGTAGAACAAAGCTAGTAAAACTAATCAGTCCAGCCTGATGTCTGTATTTAAAAAAGGCATTAAGAATTATTAGTTTGTAATTATTTAGTTACAGGCTAATACACCTACCACTTCATTATTATAATATAATAGTAAATGTTGTAGGTAGCCTGTAACTTAATAATTTCAAACTAATAATTCTTAATGCATTTTTTAAATACAGAGATCAAGTAAAACTTATAAGTTTTACTAGCTTTGTTCTACAATATTTTTAATTTGAGTTCTATTTATAGTCTTCAGGCATCTGGCTTATACCAGGATAGGAGGGGAGGAATCGGGAAAGTGTCGGCTGGGATCTATATTGAAGGTACCGTCTCGGCATTTGCCTGATGTGACTGAGAAAAAACTGAAAAGTATCAGTCAAGATGGTTGACCACTGGGATTGAACTCACGACCTTCCGAATACGACGCCAATGCTCTATCACTAAGCTACGGCGGTTCGGTTTGTTCTAGAATAGAACTAAAATGTAGACACTGTATGTTACAATTTAACAAATTAAATTTACTTTGCTAAAAGTCATTATGCGTACTGCCGTTTAAGCTAATTATACACGTTATGCATAAGTGGCTGTGTAATTGTTAAAAAATTCAACATGATCCCGTTGAAATTCCATAATTAAATTTGGCACATGCATTTTAATCAGAAGCACATTGAACATATATTATAAAAAATCGGTTTCGAGTTTTTCAAGGAACAAATTTAATGTTATTTTCGAAAAATATAAAGATTGGTCTAATAAAGTCAAGTAATATACCAAATTAAAACGCGTGAAATTCCGAAACGAATGGTGCAAGTTTAAGTTGTCTAGGACAAACTGTTTTCGAGTTTCGGGGTTTTAAAAGTTTCAAAACGCGTCAAAATCAGTCGATTATTTTTATTTTTAACCATTTATAACTCAGAAACCAAAAGTGACAAAACCATAAAATTTTGTATTTTCGTTTATATTGATAAATAGAACACATTTACCAAATATTACACATTTTGTAAAATCTAATGTCTAAAATTATTCGTTTTTGCTTGATTTGGTATGGGAGGACCCATTTGCAAAATTTCACTAAGCCATTTATTTTAATACCACTTTAATAAAACACAGAATAACAAATTAGATGTAATGTTAACAACATTAAGAATTTCAAATCGCTAATTTCAATATTTTTGTTACAAATCACATGAAACACGCTATGCCAAATTTGGGTTAGGCATACAATATATTACTTTAAAAAATCAAAGGTCACTGAAACTGAAAAGTAATATTAGCTTAACAAACTGTGCATTGGTGTCAACATTCAAATTAGTATTCGTAAGGCGGTGCAACAACGAGATACATACTATCTCAGATATAGCTAGGAGAAAGTAATTTTAGAATCAGCATGAACGTCATAAACTTCAACATTCTAGAATTTTGCCGTTCTACGATCAAAGGGTACAGGTCCGACACGGGATATTTTGAAACCAAAGATAGAGGGAAATGGGTTTCATATTGGGCATCAGCATGACTAAATACATACTAAATAAGACTTCATGAGGCATGCAAAATTGATGAAAATTGACGACATAATCCAAATCACTAAACTGCGAAGTGTACATCCCGTAATTCACACTCAGACCTGAGAACTTTTAATTTTACGAAAAGCTAACATTAGACATAATTGTTATTTAGGTTAGTGCCTTCGAAGTACAAGGCAGTTTACTTGTGAAATTTACTTTTCTTGTGCTGCTAAGTGACACGCTTAGTAGTCTGTACGAATTGTTAATCAAATTCCTGTATATATTATTTTGCAGCACAGAAGAAAGTGTTCTGTCCATCTTCATGGAAAAAATTAATGTTTTATTTTGTGGGAGAAGACTAATAAATGAGTAATATTCTCTTTTGCATTTCTATGAGGGCAAGAGTAAAGGAAGCTGCACAACCTTGCACAATTTTTGCAGTTAGTTTCATCGTAAAAATTATTCCGTATTATTAATTTTCTGGGACCTGTGCTCGTTTACATTTGAATTGCATACACTCATCACGAAACATATTATATCAACATTGGTGCAATTCAATGCATTTTTAGCTACTATAAAAGTATTTGATCTAATTGAAGTTGATTTCATCTTTCTAGCGTTAGCTTAAGCTTTATTGGTAACAGCTTCATCGTTAGGAAACATATTTAACTATACATATTTTACTGGTATTAAGAAGAATGGTCTCATTATCTTCATTAAAGTTCTGTCGAAATACCAATTATCCCGATCTTACAGTAGCCTTTCTACTTCAGCATAGGTTTTATTTTCCTTAAAAGTCTTCTTCCTCTTCTCTCTCCCTCAAGCAAGCCTTCAAGTATACACCTCTGCATAGCTAATGTCCTTCACTTTCTCTTTTTTGGTTCTCCCCGCGATTGTTCCTCTCACGCCTACTCTCTTCAACATTTTCAATCTTTTGTCTCCAGCTCATTTTTGTATTATTCCCCGTGTTTACATTTCAAAGATTTCCAATTTTCTTTCTTCACTCTTTCGTAGGGTCCACTTCTTTGCTCCATACAACAAAATACTTCATACAAAACATCTTCCTCATTTCTTTGTTCATCGATCCACAGAAGAGGTTCTGTTTCTTAGTGTTTCACCATAGCTATACTCGCCTTTATCTCTTTTCCACATTTCATATTCTCACTTAGAAAAATGTTCTAACTCCTCAAATAATAATAATAATAATCAAAAGAAGGTTCAACCTTATTTCGGTGTACACATTCACAATTACAGTTTGTGTAGAACGGCTTTACCAGTGGATTATCATTATCCATAGTGGTTTATCCTATCAAAATAGGTCTAAGAAGATCTTGAACACTGAATGTCTCAAGTTTAACAAAACCGACCATTAACTTACACTACTGACATCAAATCTTACAGTAACATTCAAACTACTGAAGGCAGGTAATAATCCCTGAAAGAACGACACACTCCTTCAACTGGATTATGAAATATTTTTTTAGATATCTTGAATCTATAACTGTTCATATGAAATATGATCTGATTACTGGATACAATGCAATTGTTCTAATAATGGACAGCAGGATGGAACGAAAATGGCCTCCTTGTTTTTTATATATTTTAGTTTGGTAATAGTGGGGAAAAGTTGCCTTTTAGGTTCAAAAAGAATGAAAAAAAATTGGTAGCAATACTACAACATATTGAGGTGCCGCAAAGAGCTTAAAATTTGTAAAAAAAAAAAAAAAGTTGAAAAATTATAAAATGGGGCTTTAAAAACATTTTCTTTTAATTTTAGTTTGGTAATAGTTTGGAAAAGTTGTCTTTTAGGTTCAAAAAGAATAAATAAAAATGGTTGCAATAATACAATATCTTGAGGTGCCGCAGAGCTTAAAGTTTGTAAAAAAAATTTAAAAAAATAAAAATTATAAACTTTGATAAATTATTTTTTATGAATTTCTCGTACATATAATGTTACAAAAGATGGTTTTAAATACGTATATAAGCATTAGAATTGGAAAAAAATTAGTAATTACAAAATATAATAATAAAAAAATTGTAATGTCAAATTTTGTGTTTCTTACTTGTGTATCGTTATTGATTACAAATGTTACAGCTTCAAAATGTTTAATTTCTACTTCATTGACACAGAAAACTGTTTTTTCTTTGTATTAAATTTTGGCATCTTCTCACGTGAGTCAATTTTTGTTCTTATGTATCCTTCTCTTGCGATTAAACCACAGACATGTTGAGCCGATTCGGTCACCAGTTTCACAGCTCTTTCCACTGCTTGCGTGTAACAAGGAAGTCGGGGAAAGTCGATAACTGGGTCCACTTTACTATTTGGTTCAGCTTCAGATGCCTTCCGTATAAAGTTTTTGAAAGAGTCACTCAAAACATGTTTTAACAAGGGGGTTCAGTTACGTCATTTTCAGACCATAAGATCTTGTCGATGTAATTCTTTGCATCGAAGTTTATCTTTGGAACTTTAAACTTCCTGACTCCGCCTCTACTTTCTGTTCTTGCTTTCAAAACACGTCGTAAAACAAGTCCTCTTTGAATTTTGCGTTTATCACATAGCATGGACAAAAGGAGATTTTTCCGAAGCAGCAAAGTACCCATTTCTTTGAATAATCGGGCCTTTAATGTTCTTGAGACCGCCAGAGAGATAGCGTGAATATGAGATAAGGTTAAACAGATGTTTTGAATCGTAAGTACGTGAGGGTTTTAACTTAATATTAAACCACACAGGCGCATACACTTTCACAATGTACTCAGCCAGAGTCTTAAGGTTTTCAGTTGGATTTTCAGTTGCTACATACAATCTAAGCACGCGGTTGGCTAATGTCAACCACCTGGAGTGAGCAAGGTTTCCAGCCAGGGTTTCTTACATATAAATCCAGTGAGCAATTTCCACTTGATACAGCGACACACATATCCAATAAATACTTCTGATCTGTACTTAAATCTTTTTTGTCCTCGAGAAGAGGAAGTTATTTTCAATTGGCGAGAAAGTAATCACAGGGAGATGAGCACAGTTCTCTAGCTGCTGACCTATTTCGCCTTTAAACTCATTGAGTCCCTTCGTTTTACCATCTACATGACAAAAAGATTTCGCAATGGTAGCTCATTAACATGGAACAAACAAATTAACCACTGTAAAGGTCTTCCTATTTCCTTTTCCAGCAAAAAAACAAAAAAAAAACACCATTATTATGTCCAGTATTTACAGCGGTTCCATCACACCCAATAGCAATATAGTTCAAAAGTTGTTTGTTGTGTTCACTATCTTCAAGAAACTCCAGTATACTGTCTGCTATGTCTTTTCCGGTGCCACATTTAGGTGTTACTTGGCCTAAAAGCTTTGAGTTTGGTTCCTGTATTAGTGAAACGTGCTCTTCTGAAAAACCTTTTTTGTACAACTTAGTTCCTTTCTTTTCTTGAACAATTGTATTGTCTTTTCTTCCATCAAAAAACAATCCTCTATTTTCGGTTAGCTGATTATAACGACTGTCATTAATGAGGTCTCTTCGATTTGTTGATCTTGCTCGTCTAATTTTCATCCTGTCTATTACATTGGTTTTGTCATCTTCTGCGATTACTCCCAAGTCCTGTAAAGTAGCACTAGCTCTGCAGCAGCTCTATCTGATATTCCGATACGGTCAGCAATGGATGCTACAGATGACAATTTAAAACACATTTGAGTGCTTTTCTCTTCTTTCGGTTTTGAAGGGCCTGGTAGATTTGCCTCTTCTTGTATATTTGAAGGACCTGGTTGGTTTGCCTCTTCTGGTAAAGAACACTGCTGTTCTTCAGCGCTTTCATCGTCAGTAACCGTTTCTGATACACCAGTATCTTTTGTCTGTTCTTGACTAAACTTAACTATTTTCTGTAGTTCTTTACTTTTTCTTCCTTCTTTCTTGCTCAAAGTGCTTGTGGTAGCTATATCAATATTACCTATAACCATTTTCCTGTTAGAGCATTGATCTTTTAGAACTCTTGTTCCATAAGTGGTACTTTTTTTCTTTTATACAAGTACAAGTATTGAAGTCCACACACTTACAGGCAGCAATACCAAATAAACGTTCAAATTCTTCTCTAAATTTTGCGAGGTTGCAGTCAAACTTATGTGACCCTTTTCTGCTTTTAGACCTTAATAAATTCCTATATTTAGCATTTTAAACTTTTATCATTTGTAAAATTCTTTGGCTAGAAACAACGGGAATAGAAGCTCTTGACCATACTTGTTCTATTTTGGGAACTAAAATGATACATAGGGTAGACCGGGGCTATTTGAGTCAAGGGGCTATTTGGGTCAAACTAAAAATAAAGGCCACTGCCCATTTAATATGCGCACCAGTACGCTGAACCTGCCTTCAGTTTTGAGTTCGTTAGCAAAGGGAAGGGTGTGTGTGTCTTTGATCTGCTGCTTTCTTATCAGTTGCTGTGAATTTGCGACTATTCTGAGCAAGATGAGTTGCAATACTTTGTATTTTGCTCTGATATAAAATAGTGTCTATACGATATAAGGTGCTGAAACTGTGAAGAATGCATATATTTGTAAAATTATTACCGTACGAGTAAAACAGAACGTCCGCATGTTATAAACGCCATTTTTGTGCTCTCCTCTGTCTAGTGAGAAAGTAGTACGTTCCTACGTAAGCATGTGCGAAACGGGGCTATTTGAGTCAGGTGTAAACTTATGTGAATTTATTTAATTTATGGATTTTAATTTTGTATTTATGGTTTAGACTATATGATACATGAATGTTAAATAAAACATTTCATTTTCTTTTTAGATCGTACGGATATACAAATCAAAACATAAATACAACAAGTGAAATGGAGAAGGCCATCCAAAGTGTAACAAAAGGTGGTTTGAGTTTACGTGGAGCTTCACAGCTCAGCAATGTAAATTTTAAACTTTGTGAAGGAAAGTGCAGGTCAAAAGGTTGAGACTAACCTTGGGTGATAATGATGAAATAGTTCAAAGTGCAAAATCGAAAGCCATAGGACACCCCACAGTACTGACAAGGACATGAGGAAGAGTTCGTGTTGCGAATTTTGACTGTCGCGGGAGAAAGACTAGGCTACACCCCTGAAACGATTCGTAAAGTTGTGCATCGATATTTCATAATAAATCAAATACCGCATCCTTGGAAACACAAAGTATTAGCTGGTGAAGATTGTTTTTCAAGTTGCATGAAAAGACATATGAGGGACTTTCAAGAGCTCGTGCTGAGAAAATTAATAAGGAAGTTTTGAGTGATTTTTTAACTGTTGAAATTTGTTACTTCGACGATTAGTGTCAACACAAAACCACAGCGTATATACAACGTGGATGAAACAGGGTTTTCTCTTTACAACAACCCACACAAGGTCATTGCCAAGAAGGGGAAAAAGAAGTGGTTGCTCTCACTAGCGTCAAAAGAGGTGAGAATGTTATTGTGATAGTCTCTTGCAACGCAGTTGGACAACACATCCCACCATTTGTTATTTTTAAAGGTCAGCGTATGAGAGAAGAATTCGTCAACAATCTACCACCGGCTTGTCATGTTTCCTTATCAGATAGTGATTACGTCAATGAAAAGTTGAGGGGAAATGTTTATTAATGTTGTGTTTTTCACGAATTATATAGAAAATGTGATGAACGCTAAGGTGATTAATGTAAACAATGTTGATACAGCGAAAGACCCAAATAGCCCCCTGAGCGACCCAAATAGCCCCGTGATTATTACTAGTCTCGAATTCTGCCATTTTTATTTTAAATTCGTTTTCAGAATTTCCATGACTTAACAGGTTCTTTAATATGTTATACTATAGTAATTTACATAGATTATTGCACAATTTTTTAAAGTGTAAAGTACGTCGGGTTTTGGAAATTTTGACTTTTCTCTTACTATACTCAAATAGCCCCGGTCTACCCTATTTCACTTACACTAGGATCCTTCTCTGAAGTAATTTTGAGGTTATGCCTATTTTAACAGTAGCACTTCATAACATTTTCGTAAGTAGGCAGTTCAACTTCACGCAAATCACTAAATTTCCCAAAAATAGGACATTCAGACATTTGTCTTGTCTTCACAATTTAGACTGAGACATTTTTACTCACAACAATAAAGTAGCACACAAACAAACAAAATATTACGTTAATCTGTTACACAATAGACAGAGCGGAGACGCCAACTCAACTGAACTCGGCAAAGCTACTGACACAGTGTTGCAAGGTTGTATGAGGCAAACATCCCCTTTTCTGTATAAAAATCTCTACAATAATAAATTCATCATAAAAACCTCTCTTTGTCAATCACTTTTATATAAAGTAGCGCAATTTGAATAATTAAGTGGATATTAATGGCATTGACACAAATATATTCCCCACAATTTTAAAACGTTAGACCCAAAAATTAGGTTAATTAATTTGAAAGATGAAAATATCTCACCTAATTTATGGAAGATCCCCCTTACTTTTCCCTCCTACTGTAGTTAAAGGGTCTTCGACAACTGGTCCCGCAAAAACTCGCCCCGTGACAACTCGACCCGGTCAATTCGCCCCACGACAATTCGTCCTCTGCGACAATTAGTCCCTACGACAGCTGGTCCCTACGAGAACTCGCCCCATGACAACCTGTCCCTACGACATTTCGTCCCACGACAACTCGTCCCTACGAAAACTCGTCCCGCGACAACTCGTCCCTAAGACAACACGCCCCACGACAACTTGTCCCTACGACAACTCGCCCCACGACATCTCGTCCCACGACAACTCGCCCCACGACAACTCGTCCCACGACAACTGGCCTCGCGACAACTGTCCCACGACAACTTATATTTAGTCTGGAGGTGAGACTTGAAGTCCGAGCTCTCGGAGCCATCACAGAAAGTTATTCTGTTTGGGTCTTATTTATGTGGCGAAGCACTACCTCTAGTGGGTATATCTGCATATTTGCATCCTTTTTGATGAGGCGCATTGTCTATCATGTATAAGAACATGTTCCCTGTGTTGGGAATCTCTCTCCTGCGGTCCTTAATAATAAATATATATATTTGAATAATTTCAAATAAAATATGTTGGTATTGGGTTCGTTTCCCAAATATGGAGTTGGGGGAAGCATTTTGTGTTTGTTTTTTTCCTGAGATTTGGTGCAGGCTTAGTGCGGCTGTTGTGCTGCGATGATGATGATGATGATGATGATTATTATTATTATTATTATTATTATTATTATTATTATTATTATTATTATACGTTGCTGTTGTTGTGTATGCATACACAGTTGTCACTTTATTTGTTGTTGGGTTCTTTTAAACATCTTTTCTAATAGTAGTTGTTGGTAGTTGCTGTTGACATCTTCAACTGTCAGATGGGCTTGGAAAGACAGGCCCTACAGTTGTCTGGTTAGTTGGATTCTGAACCACTTCATCTGATCGACCACTACGTGGTTTGAACTTGTGGCTACGTGCATAAGATGATCGTGATAGCCATTTGTGTATCTCTAGGTGATTTTTGTCCCTAAGTGTGTCTATTAACAGCAGTTTGATCTCTAACAGCCTTTTAAGAAGATGTTTGTTTTCTACGGATATCCGGTAGTATTATCTGTACTCTGGTGGCCTGGTCCAGTTTATCGAACATGGATAACGTGGAAGCACGTTTTGATAAGTATAATAGGCCAGTGTGGTATGGTAGTTCTCGTTGGGCTTTCAGGGTAATACCCTTCCATATTTGGTTTGTTGTATAATCTTTTCTAAAAATATATTTGCCACTAGATTGTTGTTTTAATGGAGAAATGTTTGTTCTATTTCAGCACAACGATGCTAGAAAGTGTGTTTCTAGATCTTTGATAATAATTGTACACCCCTCATATGTACTGACTTACTAATCATTCCTGTAAGGCCTATCTTCTGGTTTTGGTGACTGTGAGTTTCTTGGACAGTTTTGCTACTGCTTACTTGTCCCCGAAAGTTGTATTCGGTTTAAATTATATGTTATATATATAACACCATATATATATATATATATATCACAGCCATATTCAATACACTAGTGAATGAGGCCTCTCCCCGAAGGGAGGAGTTGGTCTACTGCTCCCACGCTGACCAGACGGGTTGGGAGAGGAGAGCCGAAGCTCTCACTGTGATCGCTACCTTCTTATTCAGGTAGCTACTGTAAACCCCCAACGGTGGACGTCAAGAAAATGTATAACGCCTGTGCGTTGGAAGCCTAGAAAATGTGTAGGGCCTCTACAAAGTATGTCACAAATGACA
>JAGDQP010014029.1:0-46215 GCA_022664845.1 Lepisma saccharinum
AATACACAATCAAATTGATTGTATTGATTTAATTCCGAAAATTTTCATTCAAGTTCCGAACACTAAAACTAGATTAGGTAATAATGGGACATTCTATTGCAAAAAGCAAAGGACTGAAATTCTATATAAATCCCCAATTTGGAGAATGAGTGCTTTCTACAACAAAATTGAACCTAAAGTTAATATAGATATATTTGGAATGACTTACAAAGAATTTAAAAGAACTGCAGGTGAAGTAATATGATTGTTTCTTGTATCTTGTAATTACTATCATGTACACGCAAGCACTGTAATTAGGCATACTGCCTGTTGTGTTAAGTTTTGAATAAATAAATGAATAAATAAACTCAGTCATACAATTTCGGAAAAGGATTCCTTATTAAGAACGCCATCCTTCCGGTTGTTCAGAATATAGAGTTCGTAAACGAAAGACTATTTTATATTACGATACGCACACGATAGTGCAACACAATTTGAATAAATGCCTACGCACCGATCGATGAGGCTGATGGGAACGACAAAGATATATTCTACGATGAGCTAGATTGGCTGTTTGACCGATTACCGAAGTATAATTTCAAAATTGTGTTCGGTAATTTTAACGCAAAAGTAGCATGGGAAGAAGAATGCAGATCTAATATAGGCAAATGCAGGGTTCATGAAAAGACCAACAAGATTGGAGAAAGACTTATAAATTTTGCAATTTCAAAACATTTACTGGTAAATAGAGCATACTTTGAACACAAAGACATACACAAATACACATGGGTATCTCCGGATGGCAAAACGATCAACCAAATCGATTACGTGTTATCCGATAGACGAAAGCACTGCAACACAATGAACACTAGGTCTTGACGAGGAACAGAAAGTGACACCGACGATCAATTACTGATCACAAAAGTAAGGGAAATGTCACGCACTGCGAACAAAGAAAAAAGGGATCAAAACAATTAAATTCGAAGTTAAAGGAAGAAATAATTCGAGTATAAAAGCGGATTACCAACTGGAACTCTCAAATAGGTTCGAAATATTAGTCGGCGCGAGCTACAATAAAGATATTAATAATGACATTGATGGATGTAAGATCTGGGAGGCAATTCGTGATACAGTGAAGGGCGCAGGGGAAGAACGTGCAGGTGATAGGAAACAACAGAAAAACAAACCTTGATTTCAGGAAGCCTTAAGCAGCATAAGGAAAGGAAATAATCAAGGCACCGACGACTAAGTAATAAAAGCGAAGCAAATATCAACCATTACACTAACTCAAAACGGTGTGACACACGAGAGTTCAGAAGCGAAAAGTGATAATATATTCTTCGGAAAATTCAGAAGACAGAGGAAACGGCTAGACAAATAACATACGAGATCTATACAAAGAGATAAACTCGTTAAGAACAGGTTACGAGTCGAGATAAGGAATGATTATAAATGAACGTGGAGAATTTCATGCGGATCCAACTAAAATTGTTGATATGCAGAAGAGTTATTTCAACAAACTTCTTAATGTACACTACGCAGAAAAAAACGAGGACTTTGACATCTATACTGCGGAACCATGGACACCCGAACCTAGCGAGATAGAGATCGAAATGTCGATAAATAAATTGAAAAATTTCAATTCGCCAGTAATAGGTAATACTGTAGCAGAATTAATTAAAGTTGGAGGAACGGCACTAATCAAGGAACTACATAAATTGATAAGTGCTATATCGAGAAAGGAGGAGCTTCCAAAGTAATGGAAAACCTTAATAATAGTTCCGATTTACAAAAACGGCCATAAATCGGACTGTAATAATTAAGGTGGAATCTCGTTACTCCCAACATGTTACAAAGTGTTGAGTAATATCTAGTTAACTTGCCTAATACATAAATGAAAAAAATAGAGATTACCAACGTGGATTTAGAAGAAATAGATCGACGTTGGACCAGATTTTCGCCTTGAGACAAATCTTGGAGAAAAAACGGGAATACAATGGTTCACCAGGTACCCATTTAATTTAAGAAACAAAGGATTCTATCAAAAGGAAAAAGTTATACAGTGTCCCGATACGATTTGGAAGTCAGAAAATATCTTGTTCAACTAGTGAACATGTGTCTCATCGACCTCATAATCAGAGCCCGGGTAGGTAATAATATGTTCGATAGTTTCGAGGTTCGCAACGGATTGAAACAAGGTGATAACTTATCACCACTACTGTTTATCTTTGCGTTTGAATATGCGATTTTAAAAATTAAATGGGACAAAAAGGTACTAAGATTGAATGGTTTGAATCAACTGTTGGTATACGCGGATGATGTAGATTAAATAAGGGACGATATAGATACACGATATATAAAATATTTTTCAGATTGCTCACAACCTTGGGATCGGTGCACATTTGTATCCAGTTATGCTTTAAAAGTATCTGAAACTAATTGGCATTCTGCCTAAAATCCGGGCTCTACTTATCAGTATTTTGGCAAAAAAACTTGACCAGAGTAAGGAAGATGAAGTCAGTCGCCTGGAAATATAATAAAAATAAACTGAAAAACATACTAATTAAATTTGAACAATATTATGAGAAAAGTCGTGACGAAGAAATAATCAGAAGAAACTAAATACATTTGGGTGTCAATTGAAAACTAATAAGGCGAAATTATATGAGCAATAAAAAGCTCAATCGCAAAAGCAGGGGAGATTCACGAATTAGATGATTTTGTTCGCCTATTGGAAAGCAAAGTTAAAAGACTGGAGAAACGGCGCGAGAGTGAGAGTCAATTACTAAGAAGAAATCATGTGTCGAATATAACCATATCAAAAATTATTATTATATATTTCTAGTTATATACATACTGAATTAGTATGATTTGTACATTATTTGTTAGCATTTTGTGATTGTAAGAAAAACGTACAACTTTAGCCAGACAGTGTAGTGGTATGTTGACCAGGCGCTACCTTACATTGAGCATGCAACATTTTACCAGAGCTAATGTTTCTTCTATCATGTTCCCTATATGATGGTGATATCAGAAAGCGATGATGTCATGTTCCTAGGTGGTACAAAACCAAGATGGCGGCCAAAATCCAATATGTCTATCATGCCGTTAAATAGAATTGTAGACTTTCATTTAAATAGGCACTGCTGCTTTATTAATTATCGTACAATTATGTTTCGCACATGGTTTTCTTCAGTTTTAAACAGGATTTCAAGTAGTACTACTTGTGTTAGACGGTGGCGTAAGAGAGAGAAGCTGTGAGGGAATTTCAACAAAAATTCCCTCTGAAATTTCCCTTTCGGCGAATTTCGCGACCCATAGCTCCGCTCTCCTTGTAGTCATCTTAAATCCAAATATTTAGAAAAATATAACACTTAATGGATTACAAATTCACCAACGTTCACTTCATTCGAAACAATGTGTGGGAAGAAAAAAGTATTATTTCAAGTTCTTCCTATTTGTAATTTGTCACTTCCACTGTAAGGAAGTAGTATTTTTACAAAATTTTCTAATCGTGCATTACTTTACCAGAGCCAATGTTCCTTCGGTTGTATTTCCTATACCATGGGGATGTTACAAATCGATGACGTCATGTTGTAGATAGTGCAAATCCAAGATGGCGGTCAAAATCTAATACTACTTCCACGAGGATGAAAATTGAAAATACATTATGAAGTTTTTGAAAAATGATTCATTAAAATTGAAAAATATAGTAAAAATCTATACAACTATACAACAAACTTTCAACTGACAACACAGATGAAAGAAAACTCGAGGGACTTTAACAAAAACTGTTTAAATGTATGTGCATATTGTATGTATAGGGTAAATGTAATTTCAGTTTGTGAAGAGAAAGTAGTTCTCACTTAAGACTCACAACGACTCGTGATTCAGAGTCATACCAAGTGTGATTATTAAGGTTTGACAAATTAACGAACTGTTTCTGAATTTCTACACCAAATATCCACATTTATCGGTTGTCAACATTTTCGCATTCTTCTACATTACAAGTACAAAATGTACAAGAAAGTGCTCTTTGTTTTTTACATCCACAATTCTGAGTGGTGCACTTTCGGCATTTGCAAGGCTGCACAAGATCACGTGGATTCGAACTTCTTGTCATAAGTGAAGGTTGAAGTCCATACACATCACTTTTAGAGAATCCATAGAGGGTTGGATCCTGAGTGGGAATAATCAGTGTTAAAGCGTTTCGCCACAAATATGTCTAGTACACGGCACGCAAAATGTGATACCGAAAACAGTGTGAGGTGGCTGGTAGCTTAGATCTTCTTCAGAATTGCCAACTAAAGCATTTCAAGTTGTTGTACATCCACAAGCCTTGGAATAGCAGGTCCCTCAAGAGCATTGAGCGACTTTAAAGCTGCATCGCCCATCTTATTTACTATTTTAATTGCAGTTTCTTTTGTTCCAATCCTGCTGGTTGTGTCACAATCAGTAAAACTGTGAAAAGCAGGCAGTATATCACACAAGTCATTACCTAACGCTTCAGCAGCTGAATGTATGGCTAGATTTTGTCGTTTTGCTGTGCCGTAAGTCATCCATATGGCTTGAAATCAAGCCCTTCTTCCCACTGCAATCTACTCAATGCTTCATAAAATAGTTTGTGAGCTCGATCATTCCTATTGTATTGGTTGCCAGCAAGAATTGAAGATAGAGTACATTCACCATAAACACTAACTTCTATAAGAACATCTTCAAAACCACTGCCAGATACATATTTACCAAGAACTGATAGCCATATTCTCACGACATGGAAGTTCCCAACTCTAAGAATAACATTTGAAAACTCTGAAGATTGTAGCTGAATTGTTTTAGCTATTCCGTAAATTTGCATGTCGCATGTTAAGACACAGTATTGTTGTCCTAGCTGATAGTTTACACCTTGGAAATTTTTCAGTGCAGTGTAAACTGTGTTCCTTGTTGTCGGTGGCGCTGGTAACATCGGACAAAAACCTACAGCTGTAAGTGACCCATCTGCAGTCGAAAGCAGTAGATTAAACGGCGTCCATCCGGGTGTCTTTTGAGATAAAGGTGTTAAGGACAAACTATTCAATGATGACCATTCCATTCTGCACAGAACAAATAAAGCCTCTTTGTTGACATTCCCTTCCTCGCCTGGACTCTGGTCACTGGGTATACTGTACATGTCCAGCAGGTGAGACGCCCTGTCAGGAATGGTACAGTATTTTACTTCTTGACACGGAAGAATGCCAATTTGTTTCTGTCGCTTATGTCGCAGGGGATAGTCTTATTGAGGATACCGCTGGAAGTAGGTTAAGTATGTTCCAAAGATTGATAGATCACCATGACTGTGACGCGAGTCATGTTCATTCCATCCAAAGTTTCTTCTTTGAAATCATCGTTGTTGATAGCACCATGAATGAACGTTCCTTTGGATATATTTGTTGGTATTGGTACATGACCATTTTCCCCAGAAAATATAATGTGATGAACTAATTTAGAATTTACACGTTGTAGCTCATCATAACTTATAGTGGCCTAACCTATTCACGTAGGTGATAAGAACCTTCGAACGAGTGGTATGATGAATTAATTGTGTTAAGAGGATATGTTTAGGTGTCATGTTTCCATTCCCGCATATGGAATACAGGTCCATTAATACAGACCGAGCTTTGATAAGTGATGTCGAATTAAGTTCCCTTCCTTGTCTGAGAAGATGCTTTAGAAAATTATCCCAGTTCGGCTGTATCGCAAAAAAGACAGTTTATCCTCAAGTTGTACAGAACTACAGACGAATTCATTCATATGAAAATCCATTTCTTCTAATTCCTTTCTCAAAGTTTGTGCTGATTTACGAAGAACATCGTGATCTTTTCTTGCTCGCGCGAGTTCAGCAGTCTCTTCAAGTGGAATGTCAGCCTTTATAACTAAAGGACTTTTACTTTGATTTCTGGGATGTGAGAAAAGTAATTGTTCTCCATACTGGTCGATCAATAATTGCTTCATTTTGCGATTGTTCACTTCACAATTACTGCCATACTTTTCTTCGAGAATACAACACATTCTAGTAATAAAAGACGACATCTCAATGGGACTTGCAGTCATATCTCTTTCAAATTCATCTTCCCTTCTAATGATTCTAACTGTTGTTGGGCCGAATCGATTTGATTGGATATGTTCTTTCATTATTTTCCCTCAGACTTTCGTCCGTTATTTTGCTGAGATTGGACATAGCTCGTTTGTTTGTTCACTTGTTTATTCAAATCCTTCACTCGCTTATTCGAATTGAAAATCTGTTCGTTCATTTGCTTATTCGTTTGTTCATTTAAATCGTTCAGTTGTTTCATCATCTCTGGTACAATCATTGTTACGGTGGAATGGATCTCGTTTCCACTAGTTACTTTGTGCTTATTCTGAAAATTTCCGGAGTCACATAATTCCTTATCCGTTTCGTGTAGGAATTTGCTTTGTTCCAACCAAGTATCGTTCGTGACATGCACACAATTTAAATGACTCCGCTCGTCAAATTTTCTACATTGTATCATGAGTTGGTTATTTTCAAGATTGTTGCGATATGATGTCTTCTCGTTTTGAATGAACACCTCAGTGGGGAAAAATCTAGGGACATAATGAAGGAGCCATATGGTTTTATAACTATCGATATGACGAGAAAGTCAAACGATGGAATGTATAGAAACAAAATCGATCGATTATTTATAATGATGTAACGTTTATGATAATTACGAATGCAATGTCATTACGTTTAACGTTCAACGATTAATCTACATAGTATGTTACGTATGTACGTAATACATGTATGTAATGTATGTATGTATTTTACGTCTAACGTTTATTATAATTAGGAAATTAAGCGATATACAAATTTGAATGATATACAATTCTGTTCACACTAACTTTTGTTATAACAAAAACACACAGAGCTTGATTTTCGGGCCGTTTCACACGAAGAGAGCATTTTGTAGTTGCTTAATATTAGTACACGCGTATAAAAACTGATCTTACCTTTACACTAACCTTTGTTGGCAGAACCAATGATTATATACATTTTTTTAGGGCAAGGGAAAGACAAATCCATTTCCTTATATTATAGCTCGGAGCTGCTTTCATTTTGTATTAACATTATAATGAAACACTCATAGCCATCTATAGATCATTCATTGCTAAGGTGCGCTGCAATTGAAACAAGTAGAAATTGGGCAGACTTCAAATCTTGAACATTCTGATAAGCTCCAAGACGAATACGGTGCAGAGAAGAGTAGTGGACCATTTTGTACCTTGATTTTGGGGAAAAGGGTGTGTCGCAGAGATAGTGCTAATCATTGGGGTAGATCTTTAACCATAGGGGTAGCAAATTTCGTACACATTTCGTAAATAACAGTGCTACAGGTGTTTGAGTGGTTTTCTTGTACCTGGAAAACATAAGATCATAGGTTGTATCCCATTGACAAGATGATGGCGGCTCAGTGGCGGACCGAGAGCGGTATAGCGGCAACTCAATGACAGGCCAAGATACGCTAACCTTCTTTGACACACTAATAACACAGTAACGCTTGAATGTAGTTCAGTTGCACACAAGAAGAGCGGTTGGTAGGTGTTGAAAGTTGATGAAATGGTAGCAATCTGCTAACTGCTAGTACACACACAACACTAGCCTTCATTGGGATCGTTAATCATATTTTTTTCTTTAATATTCCTATACTTTGGATTATTTCTTCCTCGTGTCTGAAGAATCGTTGAGCAAACACACTCTTATATTGCATAACAAACTAATGTTCCGTTTGCACTAACCTTTGTTGTATCAGAATATAACAGCAATGCTTTATTGTTGTATTGTTGGTCTGTTTCATACGAAGGGTGCTTTTGGTAGCTGTAGTATGCAAATATCAAAACTCATGTTCCGTTAGCAATAACCTTTGTTGGCAGAGCCAATGATATATATATATATATATATATATATTGAGGATAAGAAAAAAACAATTCCGTTTCCTTACATTATAGGCCAGGGCTGTTTTTATTTTGATTTAACATTATAGAGAAGTACTCATAACCATCTATAGATCATTCACTGCTATGTCACGTTTAATTCGTAACTACTAGAGATTGTGTAAACTTCAAATCTTCAACATTCTAATAAGTTCCAAGACGAATACGGTGAAGAGAAATATTTCGAGACCCACTTTGTATTTTGATTTTGGGAAGAAAGATGTGTCGCAGTGATTGCAGATAGTACTAAAGGATACGGGCGGAGCTTAAAACATACGGATACCAAATTGCGTGCAAATCGGTCGCGAAATAACAGTGATACGAGTTTTTAAGTGGACCATCTGTACTAAGAGAATATAACCATATAAGAAGTAGTGACCTAATATTGACATCATTCACTTCACCCAACACCCACTTCACCCTTATATATTCTGTGCAGTGCAACATAGCAATGATCTATAGATAGTTATGTGTGTTTCAGTATAATGCCAAATCAAAATAAAAGTGGCTCTGGGCTATAATATAAGGTACACATTCTCTAGCAGTTCCAACTGCTGTATAGGATAGCAATGAATGTAACTGCTTATTAATGACAATAAATTTTAATTTTCCGAAAGTGGAGCATGTAAAGTAGCTCAGACATGTGGGGTATCCTTACACCTTCAATCTGCCAAGACCAAACCACTACCATCCTAAATGTTTCTTACTTATATAGCTGTGTTGCGAATGGAATGACGTAACATGTCTTTTACTTATGCGTGTTAATGACGTAACATTAATAACCTTGAACAAACATCGTGTAGTAATGGAGTAGACATTTTCGTGAGTCGCTCCTACCAGTTAAGCGTGACGAATGCTGTATCCTGTAATCAAGTCATCACGGTGTTGGAATTGACGCTATCTGAGTAGTACAAAACACGTGGATGAAAGATGATTAAGAACAGGGTAAAGTGGACGGTGGGGCAAGTTGAATCTTTGGGCCTTTCGTAGTACGAGAAAAACTCGTAAATATTATTTGACTGTGTCGTCGGCGTGCCCGAAACAAGGTTTTTGCACTACTATTTTGGTTTTAGACATTTTTTATCGTTAGTAACTTTGATGTAGAGTTCATTTAAGATGAAAATGTATCATGACATTTTGTCACCCTTGGGCAACTCTTACAATTGAAAATGGCGTCTGCCAATAACGTCACTCTTTAACACATTACGACATATGACAGATAAAATTATACCCAAAATTTTAATAATAATTATTGCTTATTATTTGATGACTTTTAAGTATGTCTGTTTGAGAGGAATATAAAGTTACACCTTATTACTGTTGGGCAATTTTCATAATTCAAGATGGAGTTCGTGGATTACATCACTGATGAACTTATTGTGTCTTATGACTGAATAATATCGCATGGCACACTCAAAGTTTTCTTTTAAATATTTTTAAATGTTTATAACTTTGAAGTAGCGTCTATTTAAGAGGAAACTGCTGTAACATCTTGTCATACTTAGGAGATACCACTATACAAGATGGAATAAACCAATAACATCACTTTTCAACACAATGTACCATATGTTTGAATAACGTGCAATACCTCGGAAACTATTAAGAGAATATAAATTACTACGCTGTTAATCACCTATGGCAGTTATAGATTTTCAAGATGGCAATTGTTGCAGTCATCTTGAAAGAGCATATTGAAACAGTCACCTTTAAGCAACATTGAATCGAGAGCTTCAATAGTGTAGTTACAAAAATATATTTTTGAATTCATTTTTTCCCAGTGTGTTTTCATACATAAAACAATATGGTTGAGATTAAAATGTCTGCTTATTTATTTGCTCTTTCAACTGTTCTGTCTCATAGTCCTCTAACTGGTTTTATGTAGAAAGTATTGAAACGTTAGAATCGCAAACCTTAAAAGTCAATTGCATCAGGAGCATAATTTCCCTAAATATGTCAAAGTACCATTAATATTTTTACATTGGCGTTTATTATCATTAATAAATGCGCGATTGCCTGTAAACATCTACGTTGGCACTGGTTCTATCTAGTTCATAAGAGAGAACATGCTTCATAGCTACTGTTCGAGAGCTAGCCTGCAATCTAATTATTCGGGATTAAATGACGCCACTATAAATTAATACCCTGAGTCAACTGAAGCGTGTTTCATTGCTTTGGATCCAACAACAAGGAGCTTTGGTACTGGCAAGAGAAAGCTTGATGCAAGCCTTCTCAAATGAATGTATTTGCTTTCTTCCGAATAGTTAAAATATGACAATTATCCGATGATGGCGTCAACCCTCGAGTCCCTATATTTACAATGTTCTCTGGATCAGTTCTAGGATCCAGAAGGTTGATTAGTCCGCTTAGTCTCTGCTATATTCCATCCCTGTCCAGAGCGTCTGACGCAGGGCTCGAAGTGGAAGGTTCTAGGAGTCACATCGTGCTCTTAACATTTTCATTTTCGATTTGGCGTACTCCTATATTTTCGTTATTGGGAGCTCTTTGCCTTTATTTTCAATAGGCAATCGCCACCACTAGGTGCAATCATATCTTACCTTTTCTTTCCTTATTCAATAGTTCCCATGACTTTTATAACCGACTTGGAGCATTGATTTGATGAAATTCTAACATCCATTTCTTATGTGTGCTTGTCTTCTACTGTGTACTGTCTCCACACTTCACTTGCAAGCTATTTTCAAGTTTGGCGCAAGTATGCAAACTTATTGTTATTTTCAAGCTTGGGGCAAGTATGCAAACTTATTATGTTCTCAGGGTTTTGGGGCTAATAAGTGAGGATAATGACGATGATTCCACCTAGCATGTTACCCTATCTCATGAATGATGTATCTATCCATATATTTATCCACGAACCATCCCATAGTACTGTTACCGCCCATAAATTTCATTTTATCTTTTAACGAACCATCCCAGAATGCAGGATTATGTCGCATGGCACGTCTCTTTAAGAAAACGATCCTCAATAGTATAAAACATTATTATTTTCGTGGACCTGAGGTGCACTAGAACGTACCAGGGATAGTTACTGCACCGTGCGGAGCAGACGTAGAGAATCAAATTAAAGACCATAAGCTTATGCACATGTCAGTCACCTTCTTTCTTTGGCCTTACCTCCTTCATGAGAAAACTTATTTGATGAGCACATCAACCCAAAATTCAGATTCTAAAATAATGGCATCCTAAAATAATGATGAACTAAAATAACTTATATTCTGTATGTTTTTATAATATGACTCAATACGTTGAGCAGTGGCCTTATGTCTCATTACATCTTGAGCTGCGGGTGTTGCCCAAGGATGCCATGTTGTCATAAACCATTTTATCTTAAACAGACTTTACTTAAAGTTAATACCATATTTAATACCAGAATTTTGGGAAACATCTGACATTCTTCTGTTATGGCACAATGAAATCAACAATCATGTAATCCACGGACGCCATCTAGAAATTGTGTCAGCCATTTTCATCTGAAATATACTCAACTTCAAAGTTATCAACAATTAAAATAATACAAAAAACGTGGGTGTAATTTTATCAGTCATATGTTATAATGCGCTGAACAGCGACGTTATTGGCTGACGCTATTTTGAATTGTAAGAGTTTCCCATGGGGGATAACTATCATCAACCATTTGTTATGTTAAGTAAACTCTACTTCAAGGTTACTAATAATAAAAAATATTTAATACCAAAGTTTGGTTGTGTTATATGACATTACTCAGGCATATGGAACAATGCACTGAACACTGACGTTATTGGTGGACTCTATTTTGAATTGTGGGAGTTTCCAAAGGGTGACAAAATGCTATCAGCCACTTTCATCTTAAATAGACTCTACTTCAAAGCTACTAAAGCTAAAAACTTCTTAATGATGAAGTTTGGCTGTGCTACATGACATTATTTATTCATATGGAATAATGCATTGAACAGTGACGTTATTGACGAACTCCATTTTCAATTGTGGGAGCTGTCCAAGAGTGAATAAGTGTCATATGGCATTTTTATCTTAAGTAGACTCTACTTCAAAGTTACGAACGATATAAAGCAATTAATGCCAAAATTAGGGTGTGTTATATGACGTTATTCAGTCATATGTCACAATGTATTGAACAGTGCTATTATCGGCGGACGCCATCTTGAATTGTGAGAGTAGCCCAAGGGTGATAAGGTGCCATCATTCATTTTAGTCTCAAATAGACTCTACTTAAGTGTTATCAACAATAACAAATACACAAATATTTTGGATTCCGGCCAAAAGACCCATTTGGTTGCCGAGCTATTACTTCCCATAACAGCATACGTTTCAAGTATGCAATCTATCCACTAATTCAATCATTCTGTTATTAACACTGATTATGGTGTTTGTATATTACAAGATATTTCGATTTTTAAGTACATGATGTTATTCCCAGTCACACGTTTTCTTGTCTACGCCTTGATTAATTTTCGCACATAAGTTTGGTATAATGGCACTACTATTTTCACTTCTGAAATTGTAAATAACGTTCATTATTATCAACCTAAAAGATTTCATAAAAATATTTGTTCTTAAAACACCCGGCTATATTGGATTCGCTAACCATTTTGTTTCTTTTCAACATTTAATTTGAAATTCGAAACAAGTGAAACCAAAAACCGTTTGGTCTACATTCAATAACACTTTATAAAATCTGCACACTATATTTGATGGACCATTTTGTTTCTCGTTCTCAGATTTGAACCCACAATTCAATATTTGCGAGACTAGAATAGTAAAGTCGGCTAGGGGCATAGTGGAAATTTAAATATATACTCCTATCCTAGCCACTTTTTCAGTTTAGCCTCACTGTGCCTCCGCTTGAGTTAGGGAGCAGTCGAGAAATTTCACTAACTTCGACGAGTGTAATCGACCTTGGAAGTAGCAACATTTCTAGCGTATTCACGTCACCTACTGTACGGCTGTACGGGCTTACAATAGTATCACTCATACAAAAATGTTACTAGAGCCAGTAAAGTTCGATGGTGGCTAGTTTATGTGTCACAAAGTGACAAAAATCATGGTTTATAAATTAGTAGTGCTTGGTTACTCGTATAATGCAGACAAAGCACAAGTTTCATAAGGAATTTTAAAATCTTAAATGTATGGATATAACGTCAAATTACATACATTTCATTAGCCGTGGAGTAAGCAATAGGAAAGACAAAGTCGAAGGAAAACGTTCAGGATTTTAAGAACCTCCTATGGCTTTTCCATGTATTTGGCTGCTTCTAATTTTCAACTTTCTGAGTAAACTATTTCAACCATCAGGTGAAGCTAGTATCGAAGAACTATATGGTGACACTATTTCAAAAACTGGTGTTTTGAACTTCGCTGTTTTGTGCTATCAGGCATTCAATTGTAAACTTAATTTAGCAGTTACGTTCAGTCCTGTTGAATGCTATCCTGACCCTCCCACGGGAGTTTCTGTATCACTAGTATGTCCAGCTCGTACTTCTTGGTCTCGCGTGCCGCCACATGAAGAGCGCCAGTTTTGTATAACGATCCTACGTTCCACGTTCCTATTCTAACGTATTTCTTAATCCTGGTCTTGAAGACACCTGAAGCTGTCCCCGCCCGGAGATTGGAATGAAGGACTAGTTTACCTCCGTAATATTTTACCCCAGGAGAATCCATGAACCACATGTTACTATTTCTTGACATGATTTAGCGGTGTAGAGTTGTCAACTGTACGACCTCGCAGTAAAGGTACTCTTTTGTCGATCTATGAGGCTTGCCGATGTTCATCTTCAGCCTCAGAGTGGTAATGGTGACGCTGTTTCCCCTCACCATGATAATTTTTTCGGGGTTATCTTAGCCTAGCCTTTGTGCATCCCTCTACTAACTGCAAGGTAACAGTACTGGTTTTGGTCCTCCCCGGAATATTTCCGGTACGCACCATATCTGGTCAGTATTCATTCCCCTATCCGCCAACTGGGGAGGCGCCTGGTGGGAGACCAGTAACTCCAACCCGTCTATATTTCAAAGTGCAATATAAATTATAAATATGTTGTAGCAAATATTTGAAATTTGCTTGTACAAATAGGAACTTACAGTGTATCTTCCTCTACCGTTGATAGTATAGCTATGTGGGAAGAAGGTTGGGTCGCGATATCTTCTACCAGGAAAGCTATTCACTCCAGCTTCATGCATTAAGTCTTGGATGAATATATAATGTTCAGGTTCATCGTAATCGTAGAGGTCACCTGCTGAATCCATGGCTTTGGGCTGCCTCACAATCAGGGCGCCCGTAATACCATCAAGCTTCTGGAATCCTACAACGAAGAGTAAAATATCAGCATCATCAATAGTGTAGATAACACGCAGTAATAAGTATTTTTTATAATATATATATATATATATATATATATATATATATATATATATATTAGAAACTTTTATTCTAACATATCACACCTCAGGTATGACTTCTCTCTGCGATCATTTTTCAGGTAGGAATGATGAGGTCTCAGTTGAGGTACTTTTCTGGTATTTGTCTGCTGAAACTGGTTTTCGTGGAAAATCTCTGTCATTAGAACTGCAGGAGTCTTGAACCGGCGTGCTTTTATATTGGCATTTCAAGGGACGTATTTAGGTTCAAATAGGAATTTTCTGATAAGAATTTAAACATATATATTATCTTACAGAGAACACCTGCAAAGTAATTTGACCCTGTCATACCGTGTTTGGTGTGCGTTTATGAACCAAGGGGAAGACAATCCGGGCAGCCGCTGCATCTTTTCCTACAGTGAGCCTTCGGTTAGGCATTCGTAGTGATAGCATGTGTACATTTTTTAGAAAGTGGCTGAAATGAAAATTTCGGGCAATATTAACATGTGGAACGTGCTATATATTGTAATATCAAAGTTGCGAAGAATATATCCGAAGAGAAAAATATTGGTAAAGATGATTAGAACTTTGCGATGTTTGTGATGCATCTGATAGTTTAAAATGTGCAAACCAGCTTAAAGATCTCACAACGATAACAATGGACAGAGTAGTGGACGAAGAAGTAGACTTTGGAGATAAAGCTTGACATGTAAACGAAAGATCCTCCGCGAAAACCGGACATAACAAAACACCAAAACGGAAAAAAAGTCCTCGGGACTATAAACCAACATCAGGAAAGAAACCAAAAGCGTTGAGCTTTCTAGCTCAGTATTCAGACAGTAAGTTATTGCGATTCTCATTTCTAATTTATTCACTTGGTAGAAAACCTTCACTTACATTTGTGAAAACAAATACTGGCCTGCATCTGCCAATTTTTTGGATAAACGGTCGAGTGGCTAAACAACAGAGCAATTAGAAGAGCACTCATTTTTTTTAGGAAAACGCCGTTTGTTCGCCGAGTCCTTACATCTCTAGTAATATTATACGTAGACACAAAATTGACATTGCCGTGATGGTGTAAGAGATAGCATATCTAACCGGCAACTTTGAGGTCAGGATTCGAGTCCCAGTCGGGATAGCTGTCAATTTTTCTGTGTTAATTGCAATACTTCTCACGTGTTTCTACTGTGATTACAAATATGTCCCCTATCAACATATATACATGTATTTATGACATATGTAAACTTTATCGATACACGCTTGCATTTCCTTTCCTTTATAACGATGAAGATAATGGCTACTGGACCCAGCCCTCGTAGTCCAAGTGGTAATAACGTGAAATATGTAACGTCAACCCATACAACTGACTATCGTGACTAAGGTTTTTCAAGGTTTCCCTCAGTTTCACCAGACAAATGCTGGGATGGTAGAATACGAAATTCCTCGGCCTATACCTTTTCCCTCCTTGACCGTACCCAAACGCGGCACTGTACTAAAGATGCCAAAAAGCCATAAATAAATCCACTTCAAATTCAATACTCATAGACCTGTCATTCTAGCGCATGACGCTGGAATCTAGGAAAGTTTGTTTGTTCATGCCTGCTGGATGTGTGTGCTCATCACTTCAGCAACGAATGACTGAGCCTCACAAAATGTGAAACAGACAAGGAGAACGAAGCTTGGATTTAAATAAAAAAAATGACACAAATATGAGGTGTGCAATCCACTCATAAAAGACTTATTGATTTACTTTCAAATGTTTAGTGGCCGAAAACGGTCATGGCCGAAAACTAGTGCAATCATCCTACACGAATTAATGACGAGAGAGCACAGGTGGATAGGCATGATAAGGTTAGCTTCAAGAACGCCCAATAACCAGAGAAAATTATACAAAGGAATGTTCGATTTCTCCAATTTCCAGAGAGGGGGGAGAATTAGTCAGATATGTATTATGCGGTAGTTTGAAATCCTCCATATTCTAGACTAGAGATATATCTGTAAACACAGTCAGGGAAGATTTTTGCATAGAGGAGGAAGCTCCAACCATCCTCCGCTACAAGTCAAACACTCATACAAAGTACTTTGTAAGTTTTTTAGTGATTCAGTCTATAACTGCCTACCAGAATATGAACTCGCCAGTTATAGATTATGAATAAAACTTTTTAATGTTTTTTCACTAAATTTGAATATTTTCGAAAAGCTGATATTTGCTAGCTTTATTTCCCCCCGCCCCTTCCACCTGAAAATCACAACATAGGGGACCTTGGTTGGTTTACTCATTTTAATATTAAACAACTTGATAAAACCTGCATTTACATTACTTTGAACGTTTTAGATTATACTAAACTCTTCTTTCAGTTAAACGTCGGCCTGAACCAAATACGCCAGCAGGCCATAAATAAATTCAAAATCTTAAGGAAACACTTTAGCAAATAACATTAAGAGCACAGTGCTCAGCCTCCGATCCATACTCAACTCATAAACCTAGTAGACTTAGTCGGGGCTGTATAGCGTATGATACTTAGGAATGCGGTACCTCTGTAGTATACGTCCGCCTTTCCGAATTCACTTGTGACTGCTCCATTTAAGGTTCAATGTGGAACGCCCGGATAGCGTATAATGATAAAAAATTAGTTACCACATGCTTAATGTACGTAATTTTTTAATTAATTACTTTAAGTCCTTCAGGCAACTTTTGGCTCAGGCCGGATGGATGTTGATGGAATGAATTGGTGGAACGAAGAAAGTGGGAGAACCCCGATAAAAGCCACCAGATATAGCATGGGTAGGGATCTAACCGGCGACCCCACGCACCAGAGGTGAACGCACTGCCATTGAGCAACCATAACCAATCAGTGATTTTTGAATCAAACAAATTAAAATTAACATGCTAGTAAGAAGTATCATTAAACCGATTCATGAACCTGTGAAACATTACGTTTAGAAAAATAACGCCCTACGTAAGCTAAAGTAACACCCGGAATGGGTTCGAACACCGTGGTTAGTCATCCATTGATTTTCTTTGTATTGTTCTGTCACAACAGGCAAATGCCGGGATGGTTCCTTTAAAATAGGTCCTAATATATACCTTGGAGTTAGGTTGTTTAGATTGTATCAAGTATGAAACAACAAATACTGAACAAGGGCCATCAAGTTATTATAGTAGAACAGTTCCTAATATACTTTACATGGCGTTATTTACCTTATTTGGGATGAAATGTGGTCTCAATATGATGCAGAAACAAAGGGTATGTGAGTGCAAAGGTACATTTTACTAGGACGTAAGTGTCCCCTTATTCTGATACCAGTGATAACCCTCTTTGTTTCCACAGCACATTGTAGCCTTCTACACACCGATAAATGAAAAGAGACGACATTTGGCATATATTCAATGACGTATAACTAGAAACAATGACCAAAAATTTTAATTGACGTACGGCCTATTTTACTAACACACAAAGTCCTGCAAAATAAAATAACACCACAAACATTTCTTCGCATTACACATGTATTAATATAATTTCTTACCAAAATATAATAAATAATCTTAGCAATGTTCTTTGCATGTATAACACAGAGATGTTGAATAGTATTGACAAACAAACAATTGCCCAACACTTCACATCTACCATGAAAGTGCCAAAAGGTGTTCAATCATACCGGCAAATGGTGGTTTCGAGCAAAACACCAGTAAAAGAGTAAAGTTACCCTCTTTGAAGAGTGCTAACGCGTCTTGTGGTGTTTGCATACTTTTTACTGGGGTTCCCCAACAACCTTAAAAGAGTTTTTCTACCCAGGCTTTTTAGAGTGTAGTAGTAGTAGTAGTAGTAGTAGTAGTAGTAGTAGTAGTAGTAGTAGATGTTTTGTTGTTGTAGTTGTACCAGTGGATGTAGTTGTAGTACCAGTAGTAATAGTAGTAGTGTTAGTAATAATAATAGTTGAACTCTTAGTGGCGCAAACATATTTTATTCACCCCGCACCAACGGACGGACTTTATGTAGTTATTATTTATTTATCTCTCTTGAGGTTTGAAAATCTTGAATGTATTTTTTTAATGGTTTGGATTTTCCCCCAGGTACATGACAGATGCCAATGTGAATGGCATGGGGTGGAGAATTTCGTTTATATAAAACAACCACGATGAAAGATTTCAATAAGAGGCGTATGCGTGAACAAACGTCTATTTTACTTTCGTGTATACCGAAAAAGTGCAACAAAGATGATTCTTTACCGTAAAACTGGGTGACGCGGCATGGGGTAAGATAAATTTTCGGGTGCTCACTCACGGATAACGTATGTAACACAGAATATTGTTCCACGTCCAATCAAATTGTCCCGAAAAATGCCGAATAGAAGAATTAATTCGGGTAGTTCAGAATTTTGGGTTTGTTGTATGGGTCGAGTACGTGAATACAAATCCAATTTTTCTAATTATAACTAGCGCCGCTGGCACAACCAGCTCAAATTCTTTTTTAAAAAATTGGTCATTTTTCGGGTTTTGTCGAATATCTCCTAAACCACGCATTTAAGAGAAAATGATATCGGCCTACTTAGCTTTTTCTTTCTTTTTTTAAAAAAAAAAGGAGAGTAGATTTGCTACAATTTGGTTACAGGGCGTTTTTTTTTCTTTAAATAGTTTCGGATATGCATCTCTTCAACGTTTGGTGATTTTGTTTTCAAAAAGAGTAAAGTACCAAATTTCAGCCGGTGTTTGTCCTGCAGCTTCTAAATGCGAGTCCTATGACAAAATGTTATATAATAAGAGTAAACTAGATTAAAGTAACTATAACTTAACCATTGAACGGTTTCTCTACGTTTAATAAGTCACGAGATATTGAACTTTAAAGAAATGTAGTTGTTTTTGGAGAAATGTAAAAATTGGAATTTTGAAACTTCTTTATACAAATCATTCGCACTACTCATGAAAGAGAAACTCCTTATGGGCAGAAAATAGGTTGTGGGCATATGTTGCACAAAGTTGTGTGGCGTAAACAGACCTCCTTCGGGGCCATTGCGACAGCTACATAAAATATTTTCATACCCATTATGGCATGAATGTGGCTGTTATCAATTGTTATCCTTCTGATGCTGATCAAAGGAGACTAACATTTTTGAAAAAAATCGTCGAGCTACCCGTTTATTCCCTGACATCATATTCGATAAAGCAAACATTTTGCAAATTACATCGGATACATTTCTCGCCAGTGACAACATCAAGAAGCGCTTCATTGAAGTACTCAAGGAGGTATTATAAAAAGCCAATATAAGGGTGACATACGCAGTTGAAGATGCTGACGTATTATTGTTAATATTGCCGTTTCCGTAGCCCCTATGCTGTGATTGTCGTTTGCGAAGACACAGACCTTCTTGTACTCCTCATCCAATTAACAACATTCAGCAAAAATGTGTTCCTCCAATAGTGATGAAAAAGGTTTGTACTCAGTCAACTCTTTTCGCTACAGCTTTACAAACATTATTTTATTACTGCATGCATACAGTGGTTGTCATACAACGTTTGCACTTTTCGGCCAAGTAAAAAAACTGTTCACTACTATCAGCCTCAGCTCCAACAAGAGACAATAGCATTCCTTGATACTCATACCACAGTAAAGAAACTGGCAGAGACGGGGAAAATCCTGGTTGAATTGTATGGAAAACACCCTCGCGTCACAAAATCTAAACGAATTGAGATAAAACATTTTTGTGTGATATTAAAAGCCACCAAAACAAATTTCCTTCCTTTCAGACTGCTCACACTAGGGATGCTGCTTGGCTGCGTACCATGACGACATACTACCAGGTGCAGGCGTTGCTGGGAAAAGAGAACATTCCTCTTAATTGGGCTGGATGAGCTCCACGGAGCCTTTCCCCTAATACCAGAAAAGGACCCTGCTCCGGAATTCCGACTCCACTGCATTTCGTGTGCTTGCAAAAAGGTCGCACGAATGCATTTGGATGCAGAAAAGCAGGATTGATGCGCTCCTCTATTTGCAAGCATTGTATTGGACAGTAATGTAAAAACGCAGCACCTCTTATTTTGAACTGCGACGCAGAGGATGTCGACGTTCTATTAGCCATCGACATGATCGACGAGCAGCTGAAAATCGAGAGTTTGAACGTTCAACTACTGGCACGTGAAGACACGGACTTGAATGTAGGAACGGGCTTCGTTCAAACTATCGATTATGACCGTCTAACTCTTCACAACAGCAAAAGTTATAAAAATTTCTGGATATATATATATATATGTTTTCAAAATACAATAGAATGTTGATTAATAATTTATTCGTTTATTCATTATTATTATTAATAATAAAATATTCAAGTAGGAAGTAAGTTTACAATGTTATTATTGAACTTCATTTTCATCAAAATTAGTATAACAATAAACATTCACTTTTCAGATTTCTCCGAAAACAACAAAACTTCATCAAAGTTCTGTATCTCATGATCTATCAGCTTATCCCAGAAGTCATGTCGGTTGTGCTATGACAGTTTCAATAACGCCATCTGACGAGTGAAGAGTAAAACAAACAGCACATGCCATAGCTGAGTCATATAGGGCACTTGATTGTGAAGCAGTGTGTAGAAGGAAAACGGTCTACTCCATGTTTAGAAAGTGTGGTTTGTGTTTGATTATGGCACTGTCGGAGGACCACATACCGCATGTTATGCTGTATGAATTTCACCAGGGACGTCCAGCCAGCAAAGTGGAACAAAACAGCAATGTAGTATATGGTCAGGGTGTTGTGGATGTGCGAAAATGCCAGAGGAGGTTCCAAAGATTTCGATCTGGGGACAGCAGCCTCACCGATAATCCACGAGAAACTCGAGAAGGGAGACCTGCGTAGCTGGACAACGATGCCCTGCGAGCAGCGGTGGAGGCAAATCCTATGCAAACTCTCAAATAACTGACCATGGAACTCCATGTCACCAATTCGTCCGTTTGTCGTCATCTACAGGATCGTGGGTACATGTGGAAGCTCAGACAATGGGTACCCCATGCTTTCACGCCTCAATAGAAGCAGCAGCGAGTTGGCATGCAGTTCTTTGCTCACTCCTCACAAACGTGAGCTATTCCTGGACAGAATGGTGACAGGGGATGAAAAGTGGGTCTTCTATCATAACATTATATGCAAACGGCAGTGGGTACTGAAATGTTGTGGGGCGCAGGAACTGTGTCAAACAGCATTTTCACCCCTGTCAAGTGGTGTTGAGTGTTCAGTAGCATATTCGTGGGATAATCCATTTTGAACTCTTGCCACGTAAACTGACTATCAATGTAGACTGATAGTCTACTCTCAGCAGCTTGAGCACCTACAGACTGAATTGTTATAGAAACGTCCTGCTTTGATTAATCGCAAGTGTGTGATCATCCACGGTGTTAACGCGTGCCCACACACGGCAAGAAGGACCTAGGCTGATATCGAGGAATTTTGCTTGGGGAAACTCCCATTTTAAGCAAATCTTGTACTAACAGACTATTGTCTTTTCCGCAGCCTGCAAAACCACCTTTCGTTGAAAACACTGCAAAATGAGGATAACGTGCGTCGAACAGTGACCCAGTTCTTTACCACCAAAACCGGCGACTTCTTTCAGCTGAGGATTCAACAATTAGTTGACAGGAGGAGACGACGAAAACTATTTTCCTGACTAACGGTAGTGTTCCTGATAAGTTTCCTCAAGATGGAAAAGTACGACATTATTTATATAAGCTGATATTAGAAGTAGAAAAACAATTATATGGTCATATTGTCGTCAATTTACTCTAGTTCACTACTTATTATATAACATTTTGTCGTAGAACTTGTCTTTTAGAAGCTACAGGACAAAAAAAACATTCAAATTCTATACTTTTCTCTTTTGGGGAAACATAGCCAGAACTATCTGAAGCATTGCTGAATAGTATTTCCTAGAACATCTATTCGGCAAACCGTGTCAGCGATTAGAAGTTCGAACTCCAAGTTTGTTTGAACTTATAAGGAAAGAGTGAGAGTGAAGTGTACAATGCAATTTTAAAAACCTTCTTGCGGAACAAACGGCTTCTGAAACGTCATGAGAAAGAGAGAAATATCAGCAATACAGCAAACATATTTAATATGTGAGTATATTCTGCAGTATTTAACTACCAAATTAAGGTAGTAACTAAAGTGAAGAAATACTGATAGGCTGCAATAAGTTGGTATATCATTGGCTCAGCAACCGGAAGGTCCTGGAAACGATCATATCGGCCGCTCATTTTGACTAAGGTTTTTTTCGAGATGATTTTCCTCAGTCACACAATTCAAATGGCGATATATTACCTGCAAACTAGGTCCTAGTCGACCATCTTCCAACATCCTCTTCCTACTTAATCTCGATCTGAACCTGAGATACCTAAAGGTCTTAAATAAATTTAATTCAATTCAATATAGTGGACAAATGATCTCAATGGTCTCGTTAACTAACTTTATTATTACTGTATTGGTTCGTACGCTTATACGGTATTTACGCGTTTACGTTATTTACGCTTCTAATTAGTTTTTTTATATTTTATGCTAATTTGTTAACCTAATTAGCATTGAGTAATCACAAGGAAATGTATAGTTAATTAATAGAAAATACAATACTACATCCTCTTGCATTTTCATTTTATTTAACTTTTCAAATCGTCCGGTTTTCTAACCATCGCATAATGGCCACCTAACCTTCAATTGTTCCTTTACTTGGGAGTATCCACTGATTGTTTGGAATACTGAATTGTATTGTAATCTCTTCGTTTTTTGAGCTGATGATGAGTAATATTTATAAATAATAATAAATAAATGAAATTTTAAATTATAATATTTTTAGTTGCGCTGAGATTTTAGTTCGTCTGAAGATACTTCTATTAGAGAGCTGAAATTGTTACAAGATGTTAATTCTTTTATGTTTCTGTTAACCTTAAATGGATGAACATTGTCAGCTAAGTATAACAAAAAAAGCATTTTTATTTCTTGTAAGTAAAGCAGGGAGCAATAAATTTGTCATTTTTCTAAAATCTCTAACTGCTATCTGAACTTTGTCACACTATCACACTGTCGTAATATCTCACCTGAGTGTGCATGCCAGAAATAAGTACCCGCGATGTCAACTGTGAAGAAGTATCTGAACTTCGTTGAATGATGAATCTCACATTGTGTCACCATGGGAACTCCATCCATGAATGGCGTATTTCGTTGCAGGATTCCATGCCAATGTATTGATGTGCCTTTATCAGCAAATTTATTATGGACATCAACAATAATAGTGTCTCCTTCACAAGCCTGGTAGAAAGAAAATAATGATTTGAATATTGTAATGATGCTTACTTTTCTTGAAATTCAATCTTTAGCATCTAAAAGTAGTCAATAATAGTTAACTTAAAAAAACTGATGTTCTTCTGTTATCTTAATTATGATTGAGTGCCGTTATTCAAGAGTAAGGAACCAGTGTCACACATTAAACTGACAATAAAACTTCAGAAAGCCTTGTTGTATGCAGTTCGGTCATTATATTTGAGATAGGTAGAAACATAAGTGTGTACTCTAACGCGAAATGTCCTCAAGTACAATTTGTATTTTGGGATAAGGAGAAAAATATTGAGGATCCTGTGTGTGCAAGAGACAAGATGGAAAGGAAACAAGGCAAGATAGCTAGGAGGCAGCTAAAAGTTGCTGTATAGTAGAGCAAATGGGCATGAAAGGAACGGTGTAGGGGTTGTTCTTTGAAGACATCTGAAAGATAGTGTAGAAAATGTGAACAGAAGGAACGACAGAGTGATGAGTATTGTGATATGCTGGGTGGAATGATCAATGTAGTGTGTGCGTATGGTCCGCAACTCAGTTGAGAGGATGAAGGAAAGATAAAATTCTGGGAGCATTTAGACCACGAACTTTGCAGAGTACCCCCAGCGGAAAGAGTAATTGCGGGCGGCGACTTGAAGGGACATGTAGTCAGAAGCAGAGAAAGCATTGAGAGGATTCATGTTGGCTGGCGTGTGAGAGATATGAACGAAGAAGGCGAAAGAGTAATAGACTTTGCAACGGCATTCGATCTGGCGAATTCCAATACATTTTTACAGAAAAAGAAGGGTTATCTTTCAACTTACAAGAGTAGTGGAAAAACAAGTATAATCGCTTTCATCTTGTGCCGAAGACAACATCTTAAGAAACTGAAGAACTGCAAGGTAATAAATGGTGAAAGCGTGGCCCCGCAACACAGAGTGATGATTGTGGACTGGGAGTTTGCAGGAAGGAATAATTGGAGCCCGCGAAATTGAAAGCCCAAAATTAGATGGTGGGTAGCGAAGGAGCAGAAACTAAGAACATTGTTCAGAGAAGAGGCTATAGAAAGAATAAATCTACAAGAAGACTTTAAGTGGAACAATTGGAAAGAGGACTCTCCTTCAAGAAAAAAGACGTGGTGGTGGAATTAGGAATTGCAAGAAGCTATTAAGGCGAAGAGGAAAGCTAATACTAGGTGGGATGTTTCAGGTAGAGAAGAAGATATATGTAGCTACAAAGTTGTTAATCAGGAAGCAAAGAGGGCAGTGGCTAGAGCGAAAGCGCAAGCGTGGATTGAACTTTATTACGAACTTGATACATAAAGTTGAGTGAGGAAGCTATGCAGGCTAGCAAAAAAACAGTGACAAGGCAATTTAAGTATGACCAATGATTAGTGCTTACCGATGAAGACAGGATCAAAGAGAGATAAGCTGAATGTTTCAAAACACTTCTAAACCAAGAACATCCAGTGTAAAGTTCTTAGCGATGGAACACTAGTTCTTGGAACAACATCGAGAATAAGACGGAAAGAATAGGGAAAACATTAAGAAAAATAAAGACTTGAAAAGCTATAGGTTCTGAAGTTTGGGACCAGAAGGTGGAAGAGTTTGGGACCAGAAGTTATAGATTTTGTGTGGGATGTGATGTAAAAATCTATGAAGGCGAAAAAATGCCGTCTCAATATAGAGATAGTGCTATTGTACCAATATTTAAGGAGAAGGGCGATATACAGGATTGTGGAAGCTATAGAGGAATCAAACTAATGTCACATACGAAGAAGATTTGAAGAAAAAATATTGAAAGAAGATTACGAGAAGGAACATCAATAGGATAAGAACAATTTGGATTTATACCAGGAAAAATTTACAATGGACGCAACTTTCATATTACGACAAACTACGGAAAAGCACAGGGAGAAAGAAAAAGAATTGCATATTGATTTGGAGAAGGCCTACAACATAGTACTGATTCAGGAAGTATGGAGGTGTTTGAGGGGAAAAGAAGTGTCAGAGAAGTAAGTATGTATACAGGAGCTAGAACTTAGGTAAGAAGTAGTGTGGGATTGAAACGCCAAATTCCGGTTATGGTTGGATCACACCAGGGCTCAGCCATAAGTCCGTATCACTTCAACGTAGTCATAGACGTTATAACTCAATATATGTGATGTTTGCAGATGATGTATTATGGAATAGTAATATGGCAGAACTTAAAAGCAAAGTAGAGAGTTGGAGTAAGTCTCTGGAAGATAGTCCTAAAGATTAGTAGAACGAAACCTGAGTATCCTGAGTTTAATGCAGAAGGAAATGAAGAAGTGGAGAAGTAAGAAGAACGATTTAATAAAGTGAAAAGTTTTAAATATTTATGCTCATTTGTTGCTAGGAATGGCAATTTGGACTCGAAAATAAAACACAGAATGCAAGAGGGATGGCGAAATTTGAAGAAGAAAGTATTTGGCGTTATCTGCGACCGCAGAATCACGGTCAAGAATAAAGAGATAATTAACAAAACAGCGGTTAGACCAAAAATTATGTACGGAGTAGAAACATGACCAATAAAGAAAGCACAAAAAAGAGATCAGATGTCACCGAAATGTTAATGTTACGCTGGATGTGTGTTTTAACAAGAGGCAAATTGGGAGTTGGGAGAGTACGAGGAAAACCAAGGCTGTAGAGATATCTAAGCAGATACCAGAAATATATAATGGACAAGTAATGAGAAGACCAAATGACTATGTATTCGAAAGAGTGATGGAAATGGAAGTGGAAGACTAGGGAAATAGAGGGAAGGTGAAAGAGGAAATTGATGAATAGGGTTAAGAATGATCTCAGGGAGAAAGGTCTGTCAGCGAAAGAAGTTCAGGACAGGGCTTTGTAGAGAAGACGCATCAGAAATGTCGACTCCACGTAGGTTGGAAAAGACGGAGAGAAATAGGAAGAATGAGTTTGTTTCGGATTGTAAGTATGTCCAATGTGAATTTGAGATGGCATGACAGAGATGTATATTTAAGTAATCAAGTTACAGCTCTGCACATGAGGTCCCAAAGATTGAAACGCAATATGTTAGCAATGAAATTGTTTTATTTGCTGTGAACGTTCATATGATTTTGACGGCGAATAAAACAATAAACAATTGGACAACATGTAGTCAAAGGTAATACTCAGCCAGTGCGTCGGAACTGGTTATTTAAGATGTCCTTCTGTTCGCCAAATGGGTTATTAATCAAACATTTTATTCGATTCCTTGTACCCAGTAACCCAGAAAGAATAGTTAATATCTTGTTTAATAATTCGGTTTAGGAGGGAAAAGATCACAGACACAGAAGCATCAGCTCACAGGTTTTGAATTGAAATTAGTTATTTCTTATCTAAAACTGCTTCCTCTATGTCCAACATCTGTTGCATACTGTATTACAGATGCCTAACATCTGGTGTCATTGTTTGCTATTGTCAGTTGATGCTAACGAGTGTTCTTTAATTTTAACACGAATATCTTACAAAAGACAAACTCGGTATGTTCCTCAGCATAACGTTATATATATATATATATATATCTGGTGTAGTAAAAAGTAATCCATTATTTTGCCAATAGATGGCTTCAGTGATCTGTAACTCGCGTTGTATAAGTTGACTCAGTGTTGTGTGAGCCCGCGTCAAAATGCACACTAGCAAAGAGAAAAAAATACGCCATATTTTACAGTTTTTCTTCGATAAAGGCAAATGTGAATAGTGTTTATGGTCCTTATACTGTAACAGCCAATCACGCGCAATTTTGGTTTCGTCGATTCCGTTCCGGTAATTTTGACATCAAAGATGTACCACGACTGGAAGGCCACGTGTCGAAAATGTCGATAAAATCATGGACATTGTCGCGTCCGACCGTCATGTAAGCACTGTTTCGATTGCCCAAGAGCTAAACATTGCACAAAAAACCGTGTGGAACCATTTGCATAAGGCTGGATACACAAAGTAGCTTGATGCATGGGTGCCACACGAGTTAACGCAAAAGAACCTCATGGACCAAATTTCCATCTGCGAATCGCTGCTGAATCGCAACAAAAGCGACCCATTTCTGAAGCGGTTGGTGACTGGTGATGAAAAGTGGATCACTTACGACAACGTCACGCGAAAACGGTCGTGGTCGAAGCGCGGTGCACCGGCGCAAACGGTGCCCAAGCCAGGATTGACGGTGCACACTGTGCCTTACTTCCATTTGATGATAAGAACCTATGTGCAAAATAGGAAGAGGATTATGCGTAATTTAGAACTCCCTCAAAATGTTTACTTTAGTTGGTCTTTAAAATTATTATTTCTTTCATGTTTATGGAATTGAAAATATTGAATATTGATGTCAGCACTAACAAAAGTGGCATTTTATTACTGAATATTTTTAGGAGCAATTAATCTTGTCGCTTCTGATAAAAAGTGTTTCTATTTTATTAGTACAACCACATTCAACCCGCGAATTCCTCAACTATAATTCCGTAAACTGCAATGGAAGTTTGTGAACAGAAGTACTCACAGAAAGAAAGGTTTGCAGTATAAATATATTGGTAATATTGTTTCTGCAAATTTGCTTATTCTCGTATTTGTTTATTAGGTATCTACAATTACGTTGTTACGTTATTATGGCTACATCAAAACGGAGATTAGACGAGTTTTGGCTCATTGGTCATCCAAATGATGAAATCATGGGTGCTAGGCTACCTGCTCGAGGCCAAGTGCTTTGTAAATACTTTTATCATCATAGAATAGAAAAAGGTAACCAAGGCAGAAGCTGCAAAAATGGCATTGGTACGTGTCATGAGTTTCTGGGAAGCCGCACATATTCCCACTTCCTCGATAATTTATTCGAAGAAAAAGCTTCTGGCTCTCATTGATGAGTACGATGGCCTATTGAAGCACAGGACACGGGTTTCCAATACAGATAGGGTAATAGAGGCTATGTTCAAGACTCATTGCAGGACATATTCGACATTGCTCACAAAGACGCTTTATCATTGATTAAAATTAAAAAAGACAAAGATTTTCTTCTCAGTCAAAGAGAAGATAGAGATTCTTCATCCAAGGCAGGGGTCGACAATCTCCTTTCAAAGAAACAGTCTACGAAGAGGTTCAGAGAGGCAGCTGAGAAGCAAAGACGCGAGAAGATTAGCAGTGTTCTGGATTCTACACAGGTTGGTCTTTCTTCTTCGTCGTCGGATATGGAAGACACTGATGATCCTCAATATCCGGTTCCGAATCAGGCAAAAAGGAGAAAAAAGCTTTGAAATTCTCCTCATTCACTTTTGACTCCAGATATAACGTCAGTATTAGACCTCTTTAATATATCCGATCGCAAAGCAATGACAACTATTGAAGCTGTAGCTAAATCGACATGTTTAAACATTAAGGAAAGACTCTTTCAACAAGTTCCATTCGACGCTATCGCATAAAAAACAGGGAAGAAATAGAAAAGAATGCCTTATCTCCCATGGCTGGTGGTGCCATACCCCCAGATGTTCCACTTCTACTTCACTGGGATACAAAGATGCTACCACACATTGACGTTCAGCATTGTAGTAACGTTCATAGGGTTGCTTTGGTAATTACTGGAAACAACATAGAAGTCCTCATTGGTGTGCTGCAGATTCCTAAACAGCCCCGGTAGAGTTCAAGCCGAGGTTTGTTGTGTGGCAATTCGAGAATATGGCTTAGAAAATCAGCTTAAGGGACTTGTTTTCGACACAACAGCATCAAATACTGGCCTTTTGCAAGGGGCTTGTATCAAAATTCAGCAGATGTTGGGTAAAGAGCCCCTGTGGATGGCTTGCCGGCATCATGTTTTGGAAGTCATTTTGTCCGACGTCTTCAAGTACGAATATGGCCCTTCGACGGGACCAAACATCTCCCTGTTTTCTCTGTTCAAGGAGCAATGGCATTCACTTGACCACGATCACTGGAGCTCTGCACTAGATGATCCTAATCTGAGGGAAAGGTTATCGGTATCAGGGGACCTGGCAGACCTTAAATCCCGAGCACTGTGTTTCCTAAAGAATGCAATTGAATTTTCGGCCCACCCACGTGACGATTACAAAGAACTACTGATTCTTTCGTATGCTTCTTGGGTGAACAGCCTGAAGCAGGAGTTCGCATTAAAGCCACTGGCGCTTTTCACCATGCCAGGTGGATGGCAAAAGCTAATTATATGATAAAGATATTGCTCTTTCGAAAGCAGTTGAAACTAACGGCGAATGAACTTAAGGCAGTTACAAACGTCAGTCTCTTCGTCAGTCTTCTCTACTGTTTATACTGGCATGCACCAATCGCTGCTTACGCCCCGAAAAATGATTTTGACTTAATGAAGGACCTTGAAGCTGGTCTGTCAGATCGCGCCACTGCCAATGTGGCTTTAAATGCACTTCAGAGACATCTGTGTTATCTCTCGGAGGAGTTAGTGGGAGTTGCTTCTTTTGACGAACGAATCTCTTACCGAGATAAAAGGAAGATTGTGGAAAAATTGGACCCACCAGAACGTAAATTACTCAAAAGGTTAGAGAGGAAGAACTTGTCTCTGACAGCCCTCCACGACTGTACTACCGAAAGAACGAGAAGGATCTTTGATGCGATACTTCCAAATGGCCAAGAGAAGTCTCTCACTTTCTCGCGATGGATCCGTCAAAATGGGAGATGATGCCACATACCAGGAATTTAAGAATGCTCTCAAGGGTATGACAGTTGTCAATGACACTGCTGAGCGTGCGATTGCTCTTGCTACTAATTTTAACACATGCCTAACGAGGGATGAGTCTCAGGAACAGTACATTCTAAAGTTGGTTGCAAAGCATCGTAAAGATATGCCATCTGTCCAGAAGTCTTTGTTTGTTTGAAGTGAAATATTAAAAGATGCGATATTCATCCTTAGATTAGCTGCCTTAAATATTTCGTTTAATTGTAATAGCTTTTTTCTTTATTTCCCTTTTGTATATTTCCAATAAATTTCTCAACTTAGTTTTCAGACGATACAAGTCACAACTACCCGTCTTTAAAGTATCAAACTTCATTCTGCTTACGAGATTCTCTTTCGTCTGCAGGATCTTTATATTCTCCGGAACTTTGGCTCACGGGTCATTATAGTAGGTGACCTCAATAGCAAACCTCATGTGTGGCACTCCCTGAAGTTAAAATTGTAAAAGTCGACAAAAATATACGGCATGCAATTTTGTGACTGAGATATATATGCAGACAATACATCAAACCACCCGATCCATTAATAGCTCCTTTGAGTACTTGACATCACATAATGCATTGTTTCAACCTTCGTAGAGGGTGAAACATCGAGAAATACTCTCATATTCAATCATACCTCGCTCTCCATTATCCAACAGGTGGACAAACCGGTCAGTAAATCGTCTACTTCATCTAGGCATGTCAGCTCTGCCAACTTTTGTCACTTCAAATGACCTATAATTCACCTTTTCCACATTAATTACTAATAGAAACAGCCCATACTATTTACCTGATAGGGTAAGCACAGCAACTAAGACTCAGTACAAACCGACCTACGCAGTGAATACGCATCGATGCCACAAGAAAGAAGGAATTTACTAGCAGTCAATTCCCCGTGCAAACGTTTATGAAAGGTTGTCTGAGATATGACTCAAAACCAACATCCATAGAGGGACCAAAAACCCTGTTACTTCACCGAAGACAAAGCGAAGGGTTTTGCTGTTGCCCTGGAAAACAAAATCTACCCAAATATCACTATCCTTGAGCCAGCTTATGCCTACCAGTGAAGTAGGAATTACAGCGAATTCTGTATCAATACTTGAGGCAATCTCCACAAATAGTCACACTTAAGTGGTTCATCAACGCGTCTGAAAGCTGACTACGAACAAAGAGCCCAGTCTTGACAAGACCCTCAGTGAAGTATAAAGATTTTGCTACTCCAGAACTCAAAAACTTTATCACCATGATATTCAACACAATCCTGAAATACTAATATTTCCCTTCCTTCTGGAAACTAAATACACTCTGAATGACCCCAAACCACACGAATATAAACTTCCTCTAAGTTATGAACATAAAATCTACTATCGCATCTTGTTGACAAAATATTTTAGAAAAACTTACCCATCGTCTCTGGCAGCACACTTGTGATAATTTGCTACTACATCATTAATTTGGTTCCAGGGCTGGGTACGATATATAGATGCGATTAGAGCAAGTGATTGACCTCCCTCCCCACACTAGGCATCAATGAGAAATATGAAACTATTGGATTAATATTTAACTTTGAGAGCACTTTTTCAAAGTTTGGCATTCAGTGCTATGTTTCAGCAGCCGAATTTCCAAGTTTGTTACTTCCCAATTATTTTTATAAATAGCTGTAAATTCACTCTTCGATGTTATGGCATTTGATTCCACCAATAGTAGATCACGACAGATGGCCCACCATTACGACAATGTCGTGCCTTCCTCTTTATTCACTTTGCATTCTGCAAATCCTCGCCAACTTGTGTTTTGTAGTCATGCTCTTAACTAACACCTTCCTATTTGCAGAAGTAAAATTGACTATTATAAGATAAGAACCATGTAATCTGGAAGCTGCTGTGGGGTATAGAAATCAACGCCGACGAAATTCGAGCGGTTGTCTTTGGCCATTTCTATGTACCGAACTTCCCACATGAATGGAAAGAGAAAAAGCGGGACCTTGAATTTTAGACACTAGTCCAGGCTTTACTGTTTAAATGGTTGTACACACAGAGAAAAAGATAATGCTGGTGTGGGCGTGGGGAAGGGGGTATAGAAGGTCGGATCGTGGTTCCGGAAGAGAAGTTCACGATGATCGCTACTAGCCACGCAAGCGAAGAGAGGGAGTAAAAAGGAAGTTTTAATTTCACGAATTTTATTCGAAACTCAGACGAAGTCTCTCTCTTTCTTTCTCTCTCTCTCTCTGTCTCTCTCTCTCTCTCTCTCTGTCTCTCTCTCTCTCTCTCTGCGTGTGTGGGTTTGCGAGATAGAGAGAGAGAGCAAGTTGCAAGAAATAGATAATGTAATATCATCAATATAAACTGAAAAATAATTATTGATAATGCAATATCAAGTTAAGGTGAATTGTTAATGTATTTTGTTTAAATGGCGAGTTTCGCGAACGCGATGTCTAATAGTTTGTGATAAGCAAGCGCGTTTTATATAAGAAAAATAAACTTAACCTGTTTCTTCTTAACCTCATCCGTAAAGCCTGAGCCAAAGTTGTCTAAATAACATAAAAATAAATTGAAATTTAGCTATTTCCGTCAGGTATAAATGGTTCAGAAATCATAAAATTGCATGTTTATGGCTTAGTGACAAAAATATTTTTAAAACTTACAACCACCTAGAAAAACCTCAAAGTTCCTGAACTGCTGATACTTTAATAAATCCTATATTAATTAATAGGTCGAACCGTGCTATCCTGACCCTGTAGTCTAGTGACTAATGTGTTCGATTTGGTATGGCCCACTGCCCGTCATCTTGACTAAAGTTTTTCAGGATGATACCTTAACTACACAAAGAGCACAGAATATTCCAGGAATATCCCGTTTAGATTCGGTGTTGAATATCCGAGATTTTGGTGTAAATCCAAGCAGTGGTTCTCACTCTGTTTTGTTTCTTGACTCACCATTAATCCTAAGCAAACATCACAGCTTCTCAGAGAGAAAAAAGTTGGGATTCCCCTCGGAGTTTCAGTAAAGTCAAACATTCCGAAGGTGGAAGTGGATTTTTTCACGGTTTCTTTCGATATTTGACCGAAAAAAAATTAAAGTTGGAAATGCTTCAAGGATTAGTAGGGTGGGGGGATATGATGTTTAACTTCGAACTACCGTGCCGCATTGAAACACAAACCTCATGCAGACGAGGTAAAGATTCCTTCTTTCGCACCAGGATACACGATATACTTCCGTTCTCATAGTTGCCTTTCTTAACTTAATTGTGACTTGCATGTGCTACCCTCTTTCTTTTATAACACACTTTTGTATAACCTCAGCAGCTTTAACCTCAGCAGCAACCTCTGCACATTGACAATGATTTTTTGTCCACCCTGTATAATTTTGCTCCTGCGAATCACAGCGCAACTCGAAATTTCACATTTGCAAGGATTAACTATGTAACTAGGAGAAGAGGGCCATAGGTTGCTCGAATTAAATAAGTCACGGGCTCGTTTACAGCGAGCGTGGTACCGCATTCAAACCTGATAGGGGCGTTAATTTAAACGCAGTTGTTCGGAGTCTCTTTTTTGAGAACCTGTAGAAGGTATCCTTAGAAACTCACGGGTTCGTTCGATAATTGAGTTGAATTTTATTAATGACCTTTAGGCATCTGTGGCTCTGGCTCTGGCCGGGATTAGGGAGGGAAAAGGATTCGGGAAGGTATCGGCCAGAGCCTAGGTTTTAAGTGTCATTCCGGCATCTGCCTGGTGTACTGAGCAAAAGTCCTGTCAGGGTGGTCGTCTTCTAGGGTTCAAACCCACGAACTTCCGAATACAACGCCAACGCTCTACCAATGACCTGCTGTACTAATTGAATAAATTAATCAGGATGAACCGAGAAGCTTGTAATACCCGATGACTACATGCAATTCACTTACAAACTGCAGTAAAGCGCATATTTAGTTAACACTGACTGCGCCAAAGAACTTAAATGTGGCAGGGGTAGACGACAAAAGTAATTAAGGAGACTTAATTAACTGAGTTGATCGTGATTTCGGCGCAGTGATTATATATATGTAGATTGGGAGTTTAAGTTAACCTTGCTATTACATTAGCAACAGCTTTTCGTAAATATTGAAAAGTTCCTCTTTGTATGTCATTCTTCTGAGCTCTACTTCAATTGTTCACATTATTTTCTTTTTCACTTATAATTGACTTCATATCACAACAAAGACAGGTGTGGGACGTGTTCGTTACTTTCTAATATACGGACATATGCTTACGCAACAGTTTTAGAAACGCACACAGGTATATATATGAAAAGAGAGAGAGAGAGAGAGAGAGAGAGAGAGAGACAGACAGACAGAAAGAGAATTAGCAAAGTCTCACTTTCCTTTAAAAAAAATTCAGTCAAAAAACCTATGGGAAGAATATCTGCTGTTCAGTCTGTAATTTACGGTTAGTCACCAACCTGTTCTCTTCTACGTCATTCTAGCTCGCTTTTGCGCTCGCGAATTCTTCGTCTGGAACTATGCTCCGACCTTGGATACTCCCTCCTCTCACGCTACACTCGCCAACACCTACATTATATTTTTCCCAAGATCCCATGTGCGGAGACTTGTCAGGGATGAATTTCCATTCTAAACATTCTTTGGGTGAGTATTACAGTATGACACTTTTATTGTTCTTTGATTGAAAAAAATGCTGCAATTCTCTATTGGCACCAATAAAATTTGAACCATTGTCGCTACTGATAGATGAACATTACCCTCTTCTAGCCATGAATCTCTTCAATGCGGCGATGAATGCTTGCGAATTTAAATCCGAAATTATTTCCATATGAACTGCTCTAGTAGCCAAACAGATAAACAAGGCTGCATAGACCTTCATACGAGCTTTGCTGCGAATTTTGGGCTTAACATAAAAAAATCCTGTATAGTCCACTCCTACATGTACAAATGGCCTTGCTTCATTTACTCTCTCCTTCGGTAACTGTCCCATTAACTGTGATGAAGTTGTCGCTTTCCACTTGAAACACACTCAACAATTACGTACTATCACCTTGACCATCTATCTTCTTAGCTCTTGGGATCCAATATCTTGTACGTACAGATGCCATTAGAAGTTGTGGATCTGCATGAAGCAACCTTACATGTTCTTCCTTCACTACTAATTAGGTGAAATGATGTCCTGCAGGTAGTATGTATTGATGTTTATTGTCATACTCTAAGTTTGAATGTTCTAGTCTTCCTCCCACTCTAAGTATTCCTTCGTTGTCCAGAAACGGAAAAAGATCCTTGATTGGACTTTTGGTGGAAAGCTCCAACTTCCCTATTTCATGATGATAGATAGCATGTTGTACTATCTGGATGCAGCTGTGTAACACCGAACGAAGTTCTGACGCATCTAGACTGTCCGTCCTCCTGTCTGCCTTCCTTGAGAGGCAATTACGTTTGAATAGCAAAAAATATGCTACTACTCTCAACAATTTGCTTAATGATGAATATATTTCCATAAAGCTCGCCTCATGAGTTGCTATCAAACTTATCGTAGGTTTCTCCTCTTCTGGAATATCAGTTGGCTCATTATGTTCTTGATGTGGCCATTCAGCTGAGTGAAGAAATCCTGGACCAAGCCACCACCCTTGAGACTGACTAAGAGTGCTGGGATCCGCTCCTCGACTAACTATGTCTGCTGCATTTTCCTCCGAGGTCACATGATGCCATTGCTTGATAGACGTCATTTTTTGAGTCTGAGCATCTCCATTAGCTACAAATGTCTTCCAACGATTAGCAGGTGATTTGATCCACGCAAAAACTATCGTTTAGTCTGTCCACGGATGAATAGCACTGACCTCTATCTTCAATGCGGCTAGTGTTTTGTGCATTAACTTAGCCAGCAACACCGCTCCACATAACTCCAATCTTGGCAGACTCTCCATTTTTGCTGGTGCAACCCTGGATTTTGCGCACAGTAGATTTTAACTTCAATGTTTCCCTGGTCGTCTATAGTTCTGATGTACACTGTTGCTTCAAAAAGTTGTTCGCATGCATCGCAGAACCCATGTAATTGAATTTCCTTGACGTTCTCAGAAGAGATGACGCTTCTGGCAATTTGTACCTCCGCTATAGCACGTAACCAAGATATCAATTGATTCCATTCCTCCTGTAGAACTGTATATAACTTGTCGTTCCAGTCCATTCCCCTTTTACATAACTTTTGTAAAAAGTTCTTGTATTTAATGACAATTGGAGCGATTAGACGTAATGGCTCGAAGATGGATGATACTATGCTGACAACTTGTCTTCTTCTCATTGCAACATTGCATTCTACTGTAGTTCCGGCTTACAAATTTTGTTTGAAATGATGAACTTATCTGCTGATGGAATCTATGCTATTCCCAAATCCTTAACGCCATCTTGTTGACCCAGTACAATTGGTTGGTTTTGTTTCTCACTGAAGCCTTCCGGAACTCCTTGTAATACTTATTTCTTGTTAGAACTCCATTTGCAAAGCTTGAAACCTGCCCCTCTTAAAATTGGAATGAGATCTTTCTGTAATTTTAAAGCCTTTGACACATTTGGTACTGACTTTAGGAAATCATCCATATAAAAATTATTCCTTATGGCTTCTGGAAATTCCTTGGAATTCTCTTCTGCAATTGGCTTCAAACATGTTGTAGCTAAAAATGCCGCTGGCGAAGTCCCATACGTCACCGTTTGTAACTCATACACCTGGATTGTTTCTTTTGCTGAATTTCTCCAAAGTATTCGCTGTAAACATTTGTCATCTTCGTGAATCAATCTTTGCCGATACATCTTCTCTAAACCTGCCGTGCATGCAACGGGGTACAATCGAAACCTTAAAATACAGGAGTACAAATCCTTTTGAATAACAGGCCTTACTTGCAGAATGTCTTTCAACGAATTGCCGTTAGATGTTCTTGCGCTTGCATCGAACACCACCCTTAATTTAGTTGTTGTGCTGTTCATCTTGACTACCACATGATGAGGAAGATAACAACTATCGCTCTTGTTCACGTCTTCTTCTGTAACTCTTTGCATGTGGCCCAAACCTAAAAACTCATTCATGAAGGCAGCATATTGCATTTGAAACTCAGGATTTTGTAAAAATCTTCTTTCAAGTTGCTTAAATCTTTGTAGTGCTAGATTGTAGGACTCTCCTAAAACTGCATTCTCTTTCTTTCTTGGTAACTTAACCACAAATCTTCCGTCTTCATTTCTTGTTGTATTTTGTAAAAAATGCTTCTCACAATCCTCTTCTTCTTGCGTGTAACCTTGGTCGGAATATCTTCGAGTTCCCAAAACTTTTGTCAATTGCGTATCCAAGTCGGCTTCCATCTGAACGAAACATGAAATTACTGACTGCTCGGGGTCTTCACGTCCGGACGGCATGTTTTCTACGACGACGTATCCTAGTTTCGTTTCTTGTAAAGTTGGATAATGTCCCTCTCTAGTTTTCTGCCTTGGCTCCAGGAGACCATAGAATAAACCTGCTCCAATAAGCATATCAACTGATGACGAACGATGAAATTCAGGATCAGCCAATCTAATGTCCTTTGGTAAATTCCAACTATTAAAGTCAATATCATTGGAAGGTATACAACAGGTGATACTTGGCAATATTAAATAATCAACTACTGCATTAAAATCACGTGTTCTTGAATAAATGTGAACCTTGATGCTATGCTGAGCTTCGGACGTTACGGAGTTGATACCTCTAATGGGAAAATGATTTTTTGTTTTCTTGAGACCTAACCTGTGAACTAATGCCTCACTAACAAAATTCGATTGGGAAGCTGCATCTAATAGCACTCTACATTGTTGAAATCGTCCTTCACTGTCGGTTACATTTACCCGTGCTGTTATCTGTTTGTCATAATTTACCTTAAACGTGCAATAAGAATCTTGTCTTGAAACCGCAACATCATTTTGTTTATTGCTTGTAGATACCTTTACGTTAGAACTTACACTTGGTCTGTTAGAACTTGGCTTATCAGAAACCTCCTGGCGAGTATCTTCATGCAACAATGTATTATGTTTAAAATTACATTTCTGACAAGAACCAGCCTTACATGCCTTTACTTGATGTTTGCTACCTAAACAATTAAAACAGCTTATTTCGTTTTACTATTTCCTTCTTTTTTGTAATGTTAGTATGTAAACATTCCGGGCAACGAAATACAGCATGCGCCTCCTTGCTATTACAAATGTTACATGCACCTGTTAACACACTCACAAACGAATTGACATGCTTCTTGTTCTTTTCTTTCGCCCTTGATTCTGGAACCTTACTGTTATATGTACTCTCAAATTGAGTAGGACGGATGTATTCTAACATTTGACAACGCCCTTCTAAAAATGAAAATAACTCTGCTAACGAAGGAAAGGACTCACTGTCCTGTTCAGTCTCCCATTCCCTTTTACTCGTAGAGTCATGTCTTTCTACTAAATGTTGTGTTAATAATACATCGTGCAACGGTGTATCCAAATTCCAATGCTGCCAGAGCTTGAAAATAACTTCGCGCTATATTAACAAATTCCCTTAAATCTTTAGCATTTTCTTTTGTGACAGGCTTGATTTGGAGCAACCTTCGTATATATGTCGCAGCTAGTAACCGTTCGTTCTCATAGCGTTCCACCAGGAGTTTCCATGAGATCTCATAATTTACTTCTACGGTTGGGAGATTGGCTATTCGTGTATAAGGTTCTCCTTTGAGCGAAGTACGTAAATACTGAAACTTACAAATAGTGCTTATCGACTCGTTATTGCGGATAAGTGATATGAAAATATCTTTAAATGGTGTCCATTCTTCATATTTACCGTAAAATGTAGATAAGGGTATTTTTGGTAACTGTACAGTACTACTATTGTTGCTTGAAAAGGACCCTGAATCCGCTTTTTGCTCAAAGCTATCTATAAACTGTTGGATCTTGGCCTGTGTATCATAAAAAAGCTCCTCAAATGTAATTCTATGAGTCTCTTGCTCGCCTGTTTCATCCAGCAACTCTGTCTGTGATTGAACGTCATCAAATTTAATAAATACTCCCTTTACAGCTACCAATGTTGTTTTTGGTTCGTGTACACTAGGCTTATTTTCCTCTTGAAATTTCTGAATACTAGCAGCTTGTCTTTGACTGAAGCTCTCTTTTTGATTAACTGTGTTAGCTGACCTTCTACCATTGTCTATAGCTTTTCCCTCTCTTTTTTTACTCAAACCACGCAAATAAAACGAATGGTTTATCTCGAGATACTAAAGCACACGGATGAGGAAAAATGCTCTCCTAGTATTTTTTTCTGTCTGTGGTCTGACCCACTAACTAAAGGTTTGGCCTTGAGAGAAGCTGAGTTTAACACACACATACGAAGCTGAACTGAATGCTCCTGCCTATGACAACTCGGGCGATTCACTCACACACAAACGCCAAAAGTCTGATCTTGCATGCACTATAATATACGGTCGGCGGAGGACCAAAAATTTATGATAATGTAAAACTTTTGCGTATTCTATTACTATACTAATGTCTAATTAGCGTAATATATGTTTCACTCTCAATGCTAACGAACTGTAACTGCTTCCATATCACTAATTATTCACCAGATATCGTGCATGGGAGTAGGAATAATACAACAAGCGAAACTTCTAGCTTCATCACCTTCTATTGATCTGCTGAACTTTTACATGCCTAAAACATGCGCATTATGAATATAACATGCTTCATACAAACTGAACTGAAATTTTTACTGAGATTGTCCAAACTGATGGAACTTAATTAATCACACTACATGTCCTGTCTTTGTTCTCTTTTCTCCTTCTCGTCAGCTATCATCGCAAGATTGCCAGTTACTGCACACTATAGCCAGGTCTCAAACAAACACAAAAATTCACTAAACATATCACTAAAAGTTACCAAAACAAAAAACACACACACACAAATGAAACTAATATGACTGTTAAAATATACAAACTTATCCAAATTGTCCTCACTGTTTTGGACCATGACAAATCCAAAGGGGTATCATTCACCCCTGTGTAGCCTGTACTTAGTGAGTTTAACGGGGGAAGGGGGGCAAGGAAACATACAGATGTAGAACATTAAGGCATTGAAAAAAATCTGCCAGTTTTAGAGATTATTTGATAAGTTATTCCACGGTTTGAGACCATTTCCAATCCAACAGTACTCATCTCTGTCGGATTTGTAACTACTGAGATCTGGAAGAAAAACAAATGGGGCATAGCAAGCGATTGAAAAGGATCTGCCACCTTTAAAGTCAAACTGATAATTTTCCCCACCGTTTCAGACTATGACGAATCTAACGGATTATCTTCCATGCCTGTGTGATTTGTAGTTACTGAGATCTAGGGGCGTGGGTTGGGGGGCAAACATACCATGTGAAAAAAATAGAAAAATGGAGAAATCTAAGTAAATAAAAAGTGTCTGTTAGTTTTAGTGGAAACCTGATAATTTTCCCCAGCGTTTGATATCGTGACGAATCCGTCGGACTTGCTCAATTCCGTCGTTGCTGAAATCTATGGAGGAACGGACAGACAGACAGGACAAACCCTATACTTCCCTTATTCACTTACGTTTATATGGGTGCGCTAATAAAGCAACTTTGAGCTATCAAGAGAGAATCAAAACACGTGAAACCATGATGCAAACGTCTATGCTATTAGGAGTTTACGCACCTTCCTACCAAGACGTAGAAAGAAAGTATCCCAAGCTTATGAAAATCGGAGATAGTGGGTGTCAAAACCTTGATGAACTAACGTGGAATGACGTTTTTATCTAGCTCCGTTGAAAAGTCTCATATGAGGATAAGACCTGGTAGTCAAGTTTATTAGCATAAGACCCCAAAGTCTAGTTTATTAACCCATGAAATAAAGGTTAGATGTCGGGAATAATTACGGGTAAGTTGAATTTTGGACAGTTGTTACATCACTACTAGAGGTGCTTTTTCCCAAAACTCCCCGCCTCTTCCCCTGTACTCACCCCCAATCCCCCAGGAAGTACAAATTTACAGACTTTTAAAAGTTGTATTATATCTCCGTAATCGATAAACATAACGACATGATTTTCTTTCTGTTATAATTCTTAGATGACATGTTACAAATACATTTATCATGTGTTTGCACTATTGCTAGTTGTTTTGTTGTAATTTAGATCTCAAGTGCAAAATTACGATATTTTGCTTTCAATGTTTACACTTTTTACAGTGTAGCTTGTTTTAAACTCACAGTAATGTAAACCTGTTCGAAATAAAATTTGTTTCCTGTTTCATAAGCTTTAAAATGATTTATATATCAATATGGTTGAACAATTACTGTGTTAGCAAATATTTCTATTATTTGGAAATTACATTTTTGTTGGTAAGTTTAGTTTTCAGTAAAACTTATCTTTGAAGATGTGGTATTTTCAATTTATGTTGTAGGTTATAGTTATTATATTTTCGTCAGAGTGCAGTATTTGGTTATCCTTTTTAAGAAACTTTGTCAGCATATTGCGAAAATTTACGTAGTGGAATTAATGCATTAAACTTAACAAATTACTTATTTATTAGACAAAAAGAATGGCTGATTTTGATTAATTGTGCTGTTATTGGGAAATATCTTCAAAGAGACATTGTAGTCGTGAAAACAGAATTACGGATATTATTGAGGTTAGTGTGAAATGAAAAGATGCAATGCATGATCAGTTGGAAGAAAAGAAAGTACTATTCGGGTTCACAGCGCACAGTATTAAACTATACAAGACATACTAGTATCAAAGCTGATTATAAATCAATGCAAATCTTTACCCATCTCATCTTTCAACATCATCAACTTGTTTAACGACCTCAGAAGAAACGTTCGATTTTTAAAGAAATCGCTTCATTTGTGGAAAAACTTCAGTATTAAAACTACATCAGATCACAGGAAGTGTTTTTATATGGTTGTAACTTTAGAAGTGAGGGAAAATCTTATCAAGAAAGGTGGTTACGGAATTATGAGTGGGTAGAAAGGGTGAGGTAGGGCTAGACTTCTTATTGTGAGTAATTTTGTGATACCATAAGTACAGTGCCACGGAAAGTGTTTCAATTTTTTTTTTAAGAATTAAACCATTTGGCGAACTCGTGAACTCGACCAAAATAGAAACAATGAAATTAATTTATATGTTATGTGAGTACACATAAAACAATGACAGATTTCCAGCACACTCTGAACGAATTAAAGATATTATGAAACGTGTATCGCGATGTATCTGGTCAAGAGGATGTCTGTCATATATAGACAAAAATCTTTAATAAAATTTTAATAATAGGATTTTTTTTAAATGTTTCTGCAAGGAAAAAGATATTCTGATTATCGGCCACGATTCATAAAATTATACATCAGTAATCTGATATAACGACAGGGTAACTGACTGTCAAGGATAGTATTAGATGAAGCCGACATTATACGAGAAATCATACAGAGGATGGCTTATGAATGAAGTATACATCCAGATTTCATCGAGAGCAAGTCTGACGGGTAAAACCTCATTGTAGGTCTTTATGGAGAGTGTAACGACAAAGAAAAATGCTTCTGAATGGCATAAAGTTAACAGAAAGTGCATTGTGATAAACCATGATATAATATCATGGGTAAGACCAAGATTATTCCTGTCACCCATGCAAACAGGTCTGGTATTAACCCTTCACCGATTATATGGATCAAAATATTTATTTAATCTATTACGGTCCATTTGAGTCGGCGCATCGTAACTTGAAACTTACGTTTATATAACCTCTCTCATAAAAGCAATAGTATAAAAAATTAATAGTAAAAGGTTTCATCAGCATGTGTTTAACAACACAGATGTAAATATCCGCCCTCTGCATAATTTAAATACGTTACATGCTACGGAAAAGATCCAATGAGTTACCAGTATTAACACTCAGTAAAGGTTCGACGAATTCAGAGTAGTTCTTTCAATCTTGAAGGTATCCGTTTGTGTTAGTAGCCAAAGAAGAGTGGTGGCATTGGTCTTAATAACGTGCTTGAACTAAAAAACTGTTGGTACCCTCAAAAAGCAACTCACTAAATACATATCTACCCCTTCAATTTGATCTATTTTGTTTTGGATTAAACAAACAATCTGGATGGAATTGCTTCATAAACAATCTTATTAGTAACTATAAAAAGTGTGAACCAATCTACATAATACCAGCACAATTTATAAATTTGCACCCTAGTACTATTTATACGCCATTGTGTTTGACAGCAGATCAAAGTGGAAAACTCAGCTAGTCATCATCATCACATTTAATCCATCTATGCTGAAATACATTGTATTGAAATATGACCTTTAGGTATCTATGGGTCAGACCGGAATATGGTAGGAGAAAGGATGCCCACTGTGAACACGAATAGTTCTTCAATAATGTCCGTATTTCTCTTTTCACGATTACAGTTTATCTTTCAAGATATATCCCACTAATAGCACACAATAAATCTAAATCAACCATTCTTCTTTCATTGTATTTTTTAATAAACAAGTAATTTGTTAAGTTTAATGCATTTACTCCGCTACGTAAATTTTCACAAGATCCTGACAGTTTATTTACAAGGATAATCGATTATTACGCTTTGTTAGAAACCTGCAGCATTCAAATGGCAATACCATATAATCAAAGTTATGTTACACTAAAAACTAAAGCTACCAACTAAATTTAATTTAGAGCTAACAGAAATCTGACTAACCGTATCAACATGCACGGCAGTGCATGAGCCAAGTTCTTCACGTCAGAAAACGTCAGCACTGCCAGAAGCATGTTATACAGGAACAAGAGTTTATGGCAAAATCGACGATTTGGGGGCCCCGTAAGAAAAAATATGTTAAAGATAGGAATATGAGCTTTTGCCGTTAAGGAGATATGGTAAATGTGTGCAGATGTGCAAAATTTCATATTCGTATCTCAAATTATGTTCTAGTTGTGGACCCCTGAAATTGCACATTTTAGGCTAACTGACTGACTCACTCACTCACTCACTCATCATATTGTTTAGGGTGTTTGGAGTAAGCTAGAAACATGAAATTTGGTATGAAGGTAGAGGACGATAAGTAAATAAAGGAAAAATTCCGACATTTTGAAAAGGTCGCCATCTTGGATTCAAAATGGCCGCCAAACCTAAAATTTCAAAGAATACACAGCCTAAACGACTAAAGATAGAACAGTGAAATTTGGTTTGAAACTACATCATTGATAGCAAATTAAGAAAACTTTTTAAAATTTTGAAAAAGTCGCCATTTTTGATTCAAAATGGCCGCCAACCCTAAAATTTTAAAGAATACACAGCCTAAATGGCTGGCGCTAGAATAACGAAATTTAGTTTGACAGTACAACATTATTAGTAGATTATGAAAATATCTCTAAAGACGCCATCTTGGATCCAAAATGGCGGACGTCATAAATCCATTTTACACACTGCTTGAGCCAGAGATACGAAATTTGACATAATGATGTATTCTCAAGAGTAGTTTAGGAAAACATAACAACGTCTTAAAAAATTCACCATCTTTGATTCAAAATGGCAGCTGAAGTACCATTTTTCACATCGTTCGAGATAGAGAAATGAAATTTCGTATGACAGTGTATCATCACGAGCATGTCACGAAAATATAAGAAAACGTTAAAAATGTGTCCATCTTTTATCCAAAATGCCTGCCTAAGCCTCACTTTATAACGACTGAAGCTAGAGAAACGAAATTTGGTATGAAGGTGTACCATTACAAGTAGGTTAGAATAAATTCGGCTCGTTTCCCCTAGTAGGGTGCAGTTCCCAGCGGGAGTCTGATTGCGATAAAGGGGTGCGCCCCAGCGAGGCCATCTTGGAATTCTGGGGGCAGCGCCCCTATGAGGCGAAGCGAGCATATAAATTACACAAGTGTAAAAAGCTGCGAAATACGAGCAAAAGCACCAGAGGTGCAAAATGTCCAGTCAACTCCTTCAACCTTAAAAAGTGGTGAAATGGAATATGGATGAGCCTAGCTCCTCGCGTCAACTTCCAATACTCCTGCGTGTCGCACCAAGTTTTACTCGTCACAAACGTTAGCACTGCCAGGAACATGCTATACAGGCAGAATGTGGAAGTTACCCCCATTCGGACGCAGCGCTCTGGAGTATGAGGGAATATCGGCATCATGGGGCGCAGTGCCCTCCAGATTCTGGTTGTGATAAAAGTTCGCAGTTCCTCCAAACTACTCAAGTTCGATGCACGGCCTGCCGTTGAATTCTTGGCGCAGCGACGCGAGCGAATCGAGGGGAGTATCAACACGCACGGCAGTGCATGCAGCCGAGTTCCGCGTGTCACAAAACGTCAGCATGCTATACATTAACAAGAGTTTATTGCGAAATCAGCGATTTTGAGGTTATGTAAGAAACAAGATGTTAAAAATTGGAATATGAAATTTCGAATTATGACGGTATATCATCACTAGTAGATTACAAAATATCTGCAAAGGCATCATTTTGAATCCAAAATGGCTGACTTCATAATTCATTTTCCAGACCGTTTGAACTAGAGATACGAAATTTGGCATAAAGGTGTATTAACAAGAGTAGTTTAGGAATAATTTACATTTTTGAAAAAGTTGTTAACTTGGATCAAAATGGCCGCACAAAAAACTTTTTCCACACCATTCGAGCTATAGAAACGAAATTTGGTATAAGATGTACCATCACAAGTAGGTAACGGCAATGTAAGAAAAACATTTTAAAAATCGATTTCTTTAATTCAACATAGCCGCCCAAATACCATTTTCCACACCACTGAAACTAGAGAAACGAAATTTGGTATGAAGGTGTACCATCATGAAATTGTTTCAATAAATCGATTAAACCACCGTTATGAGGGTGTAGCCCCCAAGGGGATATGGAAAAGGTCTGCACAGCA
>JAGDQP010014030.1:0-23136 GCA_022664845.1 Lepisma saccharinum
GGAGCAACTTAAACTTTAAACAGTGGATCTGCCGCAATACCATTCTTCTCTTTCAACGCAAGTCAGCAAAACAGTTAAATTCATGCCAGTTAGTTAATTGTTAATCATACTAATGTAATTACTATATATATTTATTTGTGTGTCATATTCAAAGGTATTTGAAGTTTTTTGCATTCATATCAATTGTCGACAATAATAATTTCATTTTTTATTTCGTTTTCAAAAAAATATTAATCTCTACCCTTTCTGCTTTTTTTCTTCTTCTTCAACTAAATTAATTTCTTTGCGCCTGTAGGTATCTCGTCGAAGACAACCCATTTTTTTTCCTCAAAACTAATTAATTTGTTGTTCTTCTTCTTCCGACAAGATGAAACAAGACTTAAACAGCAATAAGTTCTTGTGCTCCTGGCCAGGGAAAGGGGTAAGAAATAAAGGTCAAGGGGGCATGTCTCAATTAGCGAGCTGTCAATCCCCGGAGTAGATTTGCGTGTCGTTTATAGAAATTCATGCAATAACCAAGTGTTTAATAATTAAAATATGCAAATGGGGAGTATGAGGATGTATTGATACTACTGTAGTAGCCCAAAAGCTATGTGGAATAAACTCCGTAAATTAGGAGTGGGCAAGGCAAACCCCTCGCATTGTCTTCCTAGCAACGTAAATGATCCAAATTTAATAAATAACTTTTTTGTTGATGTAACTAATTCAAATATTACTGACAAGTCAGCTATATCTAGAAACGTGAGTTACTTCAATACGCTGAAATTTAACCATCTGTCAAAGCCATTTACAGTACGTCAAGTGAAAGAGTTCGAAGTGGAGAGAGCAACAAAAAGCATTAAGTCGAATGCTGCAGCACTTGACGGTATTACAAGAAAAATGTTGAACTTAGCACTTTCATTTATTCTTTCACCATTAACTCACATTATAAAATTTTCTTTTAATAACGGTTGTTTTCCCATCCATTGGAAGGAAGCAGAAATTATACCACTTCCGAAAAAAATAAAAGTGGAATCTCAAAAAGACTTAAGGCCTATTTGTATATTACTTATCTTGTCGAAAGTGATTGAAAAAATGGTATATCAGCAACTGTACAAATATGTAACTAAACACAATCTACTACCTGTTAGCCAGTCCGGTTTTCGCAGGCACCATAGCACTACTACTGCATTATTACAAGTTACAGACGAAATGTTACAAGCAATTAATTCTTCTTATGTTACAAGCAATTAATTCCTCTTATGTTACTGTACTAGTTCTGCTTGATCTCACAAAGGCATTTGATTTAGTGCAACACGATTTACTTTTAGCCAAACTTAATTATTACAATGTAGCGAAGTCTACTCTCTCGTGCTTCCTGTCGTATCTCTATAACAGAACAAAGAGGTATGTTACAAAGTTCCGCACTGGTACTATCTGAACCAGCTAAAATTAATAATGGTGTGCTACAAAGCTCTATATTAGGTCCTTTACTTTTTTCAATATACTCTTCTGACCTACCTCTTACATTGAATCATTCTTAAGTCCATTCTTATGCTGATGATAGACAATTATTTATCTCATCTCCACCCAGTCTATTATACAAAAGTGACACTTCTTAATAAAGAACTGAAAGCTATCAATGATTGGTGCGTCGGTAATGGGTTACTAATTAACCCACAAAAATGTACATTCACGATCACAGGAACAAAAAATAACCTGAAGAATATATTTCCTGATGAAATTAAAGTGAACATAATGAACGTAAATATTCCACATTCCACGGTGGTCAGAAATCTAGTAGTCCAGATGGACAAAAATCTTACCTGGAGCTCTCACGTGTCCACCCAGTGTACGAAAGCTCTGTCAACGCTGCGGTATCTTTATAAACTACGCGAAAACTTCACGAAAGAGACTAAATTCTATCTTGTTCGTAACCTTATCCTATCTCTATTCGATTACTGGGATGTAGTCTACGGGCCTGGCTTAACCTTGAGTAAGGCAATATCTATACAAAAAATGCAAAATGCCTGCGTAAGATTTAGACTTGGATTTCATAGATCGGAACATGTACTACCAAAATTGAATAATGTAAATATGCTTATTATGTTAAGGAGACGTAGCTTGCACTATTGTTGTTTAATATTTAAACTTTTAAAAAATAAATCTCCCCTCTACCTAGCAAATAAACTTAACCCTCGTAGAACTGTTCATCACTACAAAACACGTAATAGTAACGTCCTTAAAGTTCCCCGTTTTAGACTCTACAAAACAGCTGGTTCATTTTCTATTTCAGCAGCAAGAACATGGAACTCTCTGCCAATTAATATTACAAATTCTACCACTTACAGTGCGTTCAAAAATATGGTTAAACATTTCCTCCATCGGAAGCAATTACTAAGCTCAAACTCTTATAACCCAACCTGACAGTTTCACACATTGGTATTGTGTAATTAGAATCATTATATATTTGTAACGTCTTTTCTTTTTTCTCTCGTAGATATGTAACTGTTGATACCAATAAAAAACATGTGTGTGTTTGGTGTCTGTATCTGTGTGTGTGTGTGAGTGAGTGCATTTGGTATATAGGATTGTTTATTATTATTATCATCATTATTGTGCATTATTCTTGTATCATTCTTTTCGTGTATTGTATTTCGCTTATATTACTAACATTGTATATTTCATGTAATTCTATTATTCTTGTATTGCCCTTACTAGTGGCTAATGTGCACTATTCTTTTTTTTTCTTATTGTAATATTTTAACCATACTCTTATTTTGACAAGGGTTAGGTGGCAGAGCAGCCATAGGCTGAACCTCGCCCGCTTCAATAAAGACCATTTCAATTCAATATCGATACCAGGTTTTTAATAAAGTGGTTATATGGTAGAGCAAAATCAAGATGGCTTGAAACTCGGTTATACTGAGATGACAACTTCTAAATTAGGAAACGCTGTACAATAGCAAATTTGGGTGTTCGCAAAGCAAACAAGTCATTACTGCGAGTGAATCTTACAGGAACTCTAGAAAACAACTCGTGAAGAATATCGCCAGATCTGAAATACCAATTAACAATTTTATATAGGTTATAAATGCCAATTAACAATTTTATATATTTGAAGTCATGCAAATATATACGTGCTAAAGGAGGTTTAATATGAAGGACTTCTAAAAGTTGTTGTTTGCTGAAATTGCGTGTGGATGGGACATGAATGCAAACGATAGCCAAGAAAACTTTCAAAACTCGTTTAACCTTGGACAACTGTGGGAGACGCCATAGTCCAAGAGAGCAATATTCAAGGTGCGGGCATACGTAATTCTTGTAAAATAAACTAAGAGCTGTAGGATCCAATTCAAATTAATGAATCTATAAAGTAAACTTCGAAGTTTCATTTTTTTTTTTTAGTAGAGATTGTAACATTTTTCTTCAAAAGTCAGCTTTGAGTCGATCAAAACACCAAGATCTTTATGTGATGAAACTTTAGCAAGAAGGTTTGTGTTAAGATTACACAAACTTTGAAGAGGACGTTACTTAAGACTAATTGTGGGGATAATAATTTGTCAGTGTTGATTTTGAGCTGTCATTTATCGCACCACGAAGAGAAAATTACAATATCCGACTGAAGTTGCGTTACATCAGCAAAGTTTTAATTTCTATAAAAAGTTTAGACATCGGCATATATAAAAATGTTGCTAGAATATTCAGTGTAGATGTCCATAAGATCGTCCATAAACAGAATAAAAAGTAAGGGTCCGAGGGCGGAATCCTGTGGTACTCCAGATGTAATAGTACACCACTGAGAAGAAGCCCAGACAGAACAACACGCTTCTGGCAGTCGACTAGGTAATCTTTAATTAAGGATAAAAATTTACCTTGAATGTTACACCTGTGAGACAGTTTTTGTAACATATGAGCATGATTAATCGAATCAAAAACTTTTTGTGAGATCAAAGAATATGATGTCATCATGTCAAGTTGTGTTTTATTAGACAGGCAACTAATGGCATATGACTCGAGAATAGACAAATTGGTTAGGTATGAAGAAATCCATGCTGAGCAGGATGTATGTATGGCAAAGTGAATTTTAATATCCTATCCTTAACGATCTTTTCACAGATGATGGACAAGACAGGATTGGTAGCACTCTATCCCCCCCTCAGGAAACGCGCACACACAAACACACTAAAAGGTAGCATAGTGCATTTTCTTTTTTCATTCCCCAGAAAAGTGTGAATTTCTCATTGGGTTTATGAGCTGCAGCTCAAGACTCGAAAGCAGAAGAACATCGTTTAATAAAACCACAGTCCTTTGCGCGGCCGCGCGCAACCGATGTGTTTTGTTTGTGTTTGTGAAGTTGTGTTGTGGAGGCTTGTATTTGTGGGTCCTGGGGATTCTAGCGCGAAATTACCAAATTTGAAGAATTAGAATGGCGTCAGATTGTAGGGAAGGAATACACAATTCATCTAGAACTACACCCCCTATCCCAATGGAAGTAAGTTGAAATTTTGTGTTTTATTGCTATTTCTATGATACAAATGTATACAATGGACTTTGTACGTAGAACCTTTTGTTCAGAACTTGTTCTAATAATGACGCATTTGACACATTACAACTAATTAGTGCATAATAGCTGATTCATGTTTGAACCAGAAAAGTTTTGTTGCGCAGTTTCTAGTAATTAATGACTTAGCACTTGACGGTGGAAGGAAATACAGAAGTTGGAGATTTATGTTGTTATTTTTTAAATATCTTCAGTGTGTGGGCAAAATACAAGTTTGACGGCCAATAGCTCAAAGCTATTCAATAAAGCAAAAAAATACTGAGTTAGTATTCTATGACAATGACGTACAATACAAGGTCAATTACTGCTCGAAGCAATAAACGTAGCGTGGCAAAATGATGTAGAATAGTTCGCAGAGGTTGTCACTATTGATGCTTAATATTCATTGTATTTTCTACTGAATTCAGTATGCTCTCCCTTGATTTTTAGAGTATCTTTGGCAGTTGTGAAAATTTTGTTTGATACTGGGTAGAGTAAATGCTTGCTTTGGCGTATTGGGATATATTTCACAAAGCGCGCTCAATAAACTTTTTCTAGAAAGCTCCCTTGTACACTACCTATATGTACACGCCTTTAAGGTGTTAGTGTCTCTGTTCATAATAGTATTTCACACACAAACGAGCTATAAAATCACTTTGTCATCTTGTACATAGCGTGTAGTAGGGTGGGTGTACTAGTAATGGGCCACTTCCTATAAATGTGTTTGAAATAAGCCCATAGATCAGATTTATTATTGGTCAAAGGCTGATAAAGGTTTAATATTTCAGCCAAACAAGCTCTTTTCTTTCTAGTCTAATGTGATTAAAGTACAAAGTTTAATATGTGTGTTGGGGGCTGTGCGGGCTGGGCTTTTGTTAATAATGGGGGTGAGTGTAATATCAAAATATAATAGTAATCTAAAATTCCTATTAAGTAATACAAATTCAGGCTACTGATTATGAACAAATACACATTTTCTTGTATAGAATATAGGCCTAGATCAAACTCACTGTTATTATTGTTAAGTTTAATTATACACAGGAAGACATGGGGAAGGCCTGTGTCTAGTAATGGGCCATACCGGCCCACTACTGGTGAAACAAAAAATTGGCTACTTTTAGAGGGGGGGGGGGAAGCAACAGAAATGTCCGGTGAATTCAACTTGCTTGCCCACTAGTTTATTGTGGGTTTCTTCAAAATTAGTGCAAGGTTAATGGTATACCTGAAACTTGAGCACTCTTTTCGGATGTATCATATCAAATTATTGCTTCCCCCACACTAGTGTTGAAAGGGAACTAAATTCCAGCTCACTGTGGTTCAACAAATTGAATAAATAAATAGCCTTGTACTCAATTATGGTGCAAAGTTATCACGAATGAAGTATAACCCGTGAAAAAGAAAGAAAATTTTCCGCCGCGTCATTATGTAGCCAAATTATGTGGTAGGTTGCATATTCTGTCCGATGTTTGTTTCTTTGGGTAAATTTCAGAAGTGGGTAGTACATTGTTGGTACGAAAATAAAGGTAAATGGCATTAAGTCCTAAATAAAATACTAACATATTGTAGATCTTGCTACAGTGTTCGAAGTGGGATAGAAACAGAGACGGCCGATATATTTGCTTACCAGCAAACATACTGATTGGGCAGAAAACAGTTCTAAATTTATTTCTTCCATCATGGTTAGAATGTCAAAATATGTGCAAATGCAAATTTTTTTCAACTCGAGCGCAATTACTTTCGGAGATTCGATGATATATTACTCTATTACTCATTGTTTCTGAATAGTGAAAAAGTAGTGTGGAACTACTGCTGAATATAAAATGCTGAAATAAATCGAAATCAAATGCATAGTAATGGGTACTGGGTGGAAGACGCTACCTATTGGAGAATATGTTCTTCACTGCCGCCATATTGAATCTCAATTGGTGTTCTTAAATGAAAAGGGGGTTATGTAATATTTCATTTTGGACTAGAATTTTACGGGAAACACGTCTCTGACGTCAGTTCTGCCGTAAATGTATTATTGTCAGAGAGAATGGCATCTGAGATTAGTCATGATGCAATAGCCTGAAAACGCCATTTGGTTTTAAATTAATGAAAGAACTGTAAACTAAATGCATACAATGAAGGGTGCACGGGAAGAATGTTCATGGTCCATTTTTGAAAGTTTTGAGAGAAAAAACGCATTTTAAAGTGTAAACACTTGAATTTCAAGTTAATTTTTTGCTCTAGGCATGTTCGACCTCAAACAAAGATGCCCAAATGAAAAAAAAAACCTGCTTTAAATTGAAGTGTTTAGACTTTAAAATGCGTTTTTTCTCAAATATGTCAAAAATGTACCTTGATCGTTCTTCCCGTGTACCCTTCGAATGTTATCAATATGTCAATATAATCAGGAACAATTTGTATGCATTTAGGTGTCACTTCCTTCATTATTTCAAATCAAGATGTTTTTTTTTTCTCAGGGTATTGCATCATTACTAATCTCAGATGCCATTATCTCTCACAGTACTACATTTACGGCAGAACTGACTTCAGAGACTGGAACTGTTTCCCGTAAAGTTCTAGTCCAAAATAACATGTTACATAACGCCCTTCCCATTTAAGAAAACCAATTAGATTCAAGATGGCGGCAGTGAAGAACATATCCTCCAACAGGTAGCGTCTTCCACCCAGTATCCATTACTATGTATTTGATTTCGATTTATTTCAGCATTTTACAAATAAATATAAGGGTAGTTCCACACTTTTTCTTCACTCTTCAGAAACAATATGACTAATAGAGTAATGTATATATCATCGAATGTCCGAAAGTAATTGCGCTCGAGTTGACAAGATTTGCGTTTGCACATATTTTGGCATTCTAACCATGATGGAAGAAATAAATTTAGAACTTTTTTCTGCCCCATCAGAATGTTTGTTTGTTAGACAAATCAGAAAATGCTATAAGAACACGCATACCGTGTGTTTCAGTAACGGTATGCCATACCAGTGCATATCGCCTCACTTTGATCACTGCCTTGCTACAAGGGAACGTTCTCTACGCTGGGAGTTTAAGGTACAATGAGTGTTGAAGCAATCGACATAGGCAAGGCTCGAAAACTTTTCTTCTGATCTAGGCGCCACCTCTGGCGCTCGGGGTTGTCGGATCGTTCCCTGCTCATGCCATGTGGTCTTTGTGGTGGACAAATACTGTGTGCGTGGGTTTTCACGGGGTGCTCCCGTTTCTTCCCACTTTCTTCATTCCACCAGTTCATCCCATCATCATCCATAGGCCTGAGCCATAGTTGCGTAAAGGCCTTAAAATAAATTCAAATTCAATTCTAGGCGCCACAATAATAAAGTTTGATGAATAGGCCGTACATGTTTTGGCCTTGAATTATAGTTACCGATATAAAAAGTTCAAGCTTACTTTACTGTACAGGCTATCCATGGAAGATTACAGCTAGGGTGGCCATTAGGGGATAGTTATGACGCGAGACTCTTTGAACAGTTAAATAAAATTGAAATACAAGATGATGTGGGAGTCCAGTGTTGCCAACAGAATTGAGAAAAGCGCCACAGCAGCAGCAAAAAGTCGCTAGAATGCAAAGGCTCCAAACAAAACGACGAAGCAAGAATGCTTCGTTTCAGCGTTATAGGCTGCCAAAAGCGTAGGCAAATGAATTGTGGAGCATACCATTGACAGCAGAAGTTATGCGGTATGGGAACCTCAAAGACTTCAAACCTGCTTTATCCAAAAATGCATCTTTCAAAACAGCAATGGTTAGGGAAGGGATTCTCCAAAGGAAATAGGGGACAGAAGTGGTCACCGCAAGCTATTATGGAAAGGCGTTGAATCTGGCGCTAGGCGCTAACCAGATAAAAGAGGCGTTAAAAGATTAATAAAAGCACTAGTTCTAGCGACAATTGCGCCAAATTGGCATCACTGTAGGGAACTATTTGTTAAATGCCAGGATGGCTTCTTTAACATAGGCCGTGCCCGACATCTTCCCGAATCCTTTCCCCCTTCCCTATCCTGGCCTGAGCCTTAGATGCTTAAAGGCCATAAATAATATTCAAATTCTATTATTTAATAAACATTATCTTTCGTAATTACTTAACAAACACGTATAAATTTAAAAGAAAGTTAATTAGAAGCGTAATTAAGGTTAATGTAAAGCAACAATCACCAATTTCAGTGCTGCTCCTACAAATTAAAGTTTGGTGAGTTCTATGTTTCTAACTTCAGGGAAGAAAGGTTATAACCAATTCAAGAGTTGGATCAATGCCGATTTTTAATTTCCTTATTTATTCATTGTTGAAAGAGCTTCATTGAACCAAATTCTTGAATTGGTTATGAACTTTCTTCCTTGAAAGTTGGAACTCTCTAGGCTTGAATTTGTAGGAGCAGCATTGAAATTTCGTGCAAGGATAAATATACATTAGCCATATAAGGAGGTAGTGCTGCCGTCTTTTGTTGGAGATCGTTGCTTTACATTAACCTTAATAAAAACCATCATGAGTGTATTATTTCCAAACAGCCTAAAAAAATACCATCAATAACATTGATTCGCCATAGTTACTAACTTACTATGGTAGTGAAATTCTATACAATATATACCCCACAGACGAAATCGTTTACCTTATTGTTGATATTTCCCTCCTTCTCGAGACCCTTTCAAAAGACTTTGTTCTGTAGGAAGGGTTTAAAAATGTTACTGCACGTTCCACTCTCCCTCCTTGTAGTTCCGACTTACCTTTGGAAACATCAAGCCAATTAAGGGCTTTGCCCCAACTAAATATTTTTGAAAGTAATTTAGCGGCTAAAAGATTACTATCCTGAAATTTAATAAAAGTTCACAAATTCTGATAATGTCTGGAATTGACACACTCAGAATGATGGGAAGTTAAATATTTTAAATTTACAGCTAAAAGCAAGACGAATGGCCACCCAATTACAGCAATAGAAGGCAGTATAAGTGAAGTTTTACAAAGCAGCAGTGTGTGTTTTATTACCATACACATGTCTTGTAGTTTGAGCACAGAAATACCAATTGTCCACTGTTCTTGTTTCCAATGGTAATATCAGGGACTAAATAATAAGATAGACTTATCCCGCCAAGCTATTTTCGTCGGCGCTGCTAAGAACGTAATATTAAATCTTGTCGCTAGATGACTGGTGACTACTTTGTCGCTGGTTCTTTCCAGTAGTAGCCACCAAACGGCAGGGTTCGAAACCACGTGCTCTTAAGCCAAAACCCATTAATTTTAGTTCATACGAAAATGGGTAAGCGGTATAAGTCTCTATTATTTTTTAGTTTATTATAATAACATTGACCTCTCCTACAACGATAGAATGATTGTTCAGTAGAGCTCACTAGGTAGTAAAAACACTGATCGACAACGATTTGGTTTGAGATTTTTCTTTCAAAATTGCAACACCGGAATAAATAAGCAAAAACAGACATTATGCCGAGGACTGAAGGCGGGTTAGAAAAATCAGGATCGGTCCACAACAATATATTCATTACATATTTAATTGCATCGATCAGTCCAATATCACCTTTACATAGAAGTCAATGTTACGGGAACTACTTCCCTGAAGAGGTGCGTTTCTCTCTTCTTTTATTCGCTCCGTCCTGCAAATAGTTTCGGTTTCGAAGGACTTGATTTTTATTTTCATTTATGCTGTTTTTTAACAGGTAAGTTTTTTAAAAAAAATCGTTTTCCAACATTTGTAATAGGTGTTTCCTCACTTAATTTTTGCTTTTCCGACGGCCATGTACAGAAGCGATCTCACTACTGTTATACGACTTGGAGTATACTTGGGAAACGTACCGACGCACATTTCCGGACAAACGGCATAATAATTTTTCCATGTGGCTCAGGAGAATTTTGTCGAGAAAACCACCCGACGGGTGGAACTAAGAAAAATCCAATTCTTAGCAGTGGATGGGGGTAGAGTCGTGGGAAAGGAGAGATAAGAAGTTTCCATCCAGGCTTTGTTTTAGTCACCATTGATAACACTGGTTGGAAATAATTAAAGCAGGGAACTAAACGAGTATTTTTCCTTTTGCAGTTTTAAAAAGAAATGATTTTCTAGTTTGCATCTTTCCGTAATGACGTAGTGGAGATACAATTATGCTTCTTGTTCTCGTTTGTTCATTGCTTAAGGGGAACTTATGACGAACGGTTATAACACTTTTGTCAGTTCCTTAAATACGTTTCTATATCCAGTTCGCATTTATTCGTTAATGAAGGAGAGAATCAGTAACATAGGAATTTAGATCATACACATACGTAGAGAACTCTTACTGGAGCTGACATCTTTGAATGCTAATATTGATACCATTTATGTTCAAGTATATTCTCCACCTTATAAAACCATTATTTCTCAGCTGTTTCACATAATGAAAAGTATTATTCAAGTACGCCATAAACTAAGTACACAAAGTCGTATCAATATACGAGCACGGATTGTCGCCCAAAGAATTATTTCCCGTCAGCTTGTATTGTCTGTACACTGTAGTACCTATAGTATGTACTTATAGTACCATAATCGAGCTCCTTTTTTCTCCTTATGCTTTTTTCAAACGCCGTGTTAAAAAATAAATAGGCCTTTCGTAAAGGCGAACCGAACTGTCTTTAGCGGGGAATACCTACACCTATATTATGTTTTACCTGTGGGTGAGTGGTAACACTCGCAGCCCGGGTTCGATTCCCAGTCAAAACACAAGTGGTTCGGATCCCACGTTATAAATTGTAGGTCCTGTCATTATGGCGTTATTCTCTTCCGTGGAAGGCAATGGCAAACCACCATCAATTCACCTTGCCGTGGGGCCTTCGAGCAGAACAGCCACCTGTCGTCAACTGTGTTGTACAAAGATCTGATTCAAGTGATGTACAACTCTTAACTGGTATAATACTGTATATATGACCAGTATTAGCAGTCGATGTGTTTATCTAATGTCGCAGGTAACAGACCATAGAGCACTCAACTTCCTGTTCTATTATTTGACAGTGTTTACTTAGCCTTTCCTGTGGTTCCTCTGTCTTAGGTAATGAAAATATTGATTATTTTTCATTGTTTCAGATTGTGAATTACATTATGAGGTATCTTCCATTGACCGACCGAATAGCAGCCAGCCAGGTGTGTAGGCTTTGGTATCAAGCATCCCAGGATCAGAAGTTACATGAAAACGAGGTTGTGGTGCTGTGTGATGACCTGGTTCGGCCCATGAAGGCATTTGAAAACAGTTCCAGAGTGTTTATAAATTTTGTATTTAAAGAAGTTGAACTGATTGCCGGAGGAAGAATGGCAAGTTTCTGGGAAAAGTTTGGTCCAAGTATTCGCACTCTTTCCATTCACAGCTGTGATGTTTCAGAGAAGAATTTTGTAGAAATATTGTTTCAATGTCCCAAGTTAGAAGTTCTAAATTTAAATGGATGTCGGGAGCTGTTGATGTCTGGTAAAGTATTGGAGAATGATGCTCAGCTCTTATATCTAAGCAAAATGCTCTGTCATTTAAAAGAACTGAGTCTAGCATGTAACAGATACTTATCTGATATGCTTTTCAATAGATTCGTAACCATTGCACCGAACCTTGAATCTTTATCTCTAACGGGTTGCCAGATCTCATACCACTCAGGAATTTACCGAAAATTCTATCCTAGTCATTTAAAATCTGTACCATCAGAAAGTGTACTGACGTTTCATAATATCCTACAGTACCTTCAAGCCAATGCGAGTAGAATTAAATCTCTCAGCTTTGGACATACGCTGATTGATAATCTAACGTTATCTAAACTTGCACAAGTCCCCCACCTTCGTTTGTCGTCACTACATCTTCAGTCTTGCGATCAGCTGACGAAATCGGGAATTGTCACGCTAGTGGAACATCAGAAGCATCTCACAGATCTAGATCTAAGCCTTTGTTCTCGGATGACGGATCACTCTTTGTTAGCGATCTGTGAACATTTGGAAAATTTGACAACGCTGAAAATGCGTCGCTGTCGTGCTATTAGTGATATAGGCGTTAGTGAACTTTATCGATTGAAGAAGCTCCGTTGTTTAGATCTCTCGCAGTGCGAGGGAGTAACTAGTGAAGGCATAGAGAGAGGACTTTGTTCTCGTGTGTCCCATCAATTTAGAAAATTAAACCTCGGTTCATTATCGTTAGATGAACAAGTAGTCCTGAAACTCGCGAAATGCCTTCCAGAGTTGACGCATTTTGACTTGGGTTCATGTGTAAATGCTGTCACAGACGAAAGTCTTCAGGCTATTTGCCAACACCAAGTTAATCTGAGGTTCTTAAAATTCACCGTGTGTGATAGGATCACAGACTCTGGTCTCACTGGCCGCGGAATGGCGAAATCCCTTCGCGTGGACAATGAAACTGCTGATAGTGAACAAAGTTCAGAGAATGGAGGAACAGAAAGAAGCGAAATAGACCTGATGATGAGGGAGAGACTAGCCCCGGGAATTGATGTAATTAATTTGGAAGAAGTCTACACCAGGTCTGATAACAACAGTCTGCACAAGATTTCTCTGCGAACCCGAGCTGAACAAGAGATTGTGAAAGATGCGAAGAGGAAGAAAGTAGTTCTTCAGATGTGTGAGGATCTCAGTGGAAAAGGCACTGGAATATCACTTGCAAGGTTAAAAGGTATGTGGGATTCCCCATTTTCTTAATTTAGATTTCATTTACTTGTTGATACACCTACAATAATTGTTTAGTATATTTTAAACAGAAACGATAAATGTAGAAGCAATGCTTCCCAGACTGAAATAATGGAGCAGGCATGTTGGACCATGTTGAATGCTTCCTTAGATGGAATGTCATAGTAATTCGTTAAAATAATATCTGAGCTTATTCATATCTTCTCCAACGAACAGGCTGAAATGTTTTAGTTGACGGCCTGTGGCTTTAAGATCCTGTATAACCCAGAAGAGTAGTTCCAGTGAAGCAAGTCACACGAACATTATTTTCTACATTTAATTTATAATGAAGTGCGAAGTATGGTAATTGTGCAACAACGCTGCATAATACATAAATAATTCTGTTAAGCGTGGAATGAAGCTGACAGACAATATCTGTTAAGCGTGGCAGTATATTTAAAACTTGCATATTTGTTTAGTATTAAGACAATAATTCCTAGGTTTTATATTCTTTGCTAGCATATTATAAATGTTTTGTATTAACACTAGTGAAGTCTTAAACATACATTTTAACATTGTAGAGTCCGTTTAGTCTCCTAGAAGTACACTTTTTCTTTTGGTTCCGCGAAAGTACTATTTGGAAGTGAAGAGAGCTAAAGAGGAAGAATAAATATATAAAAAAGGGAGGAAACTTTTTTTTTTTTTTTATAAGAAAAGTAACTATGGGAAGCCCTATTTCTACACGTTAAAAACAAGTTACATAGTATTTCACTCGAACTAATTTTGATTTTCATTTATGACTATTAGACAACTATGACTCTTAGGGGTGGAAAAGAAAGCCGAGTCTGGTTTCGAAAGTGCCTGGTGTGATTAGAGAAAACCGTAGCCAGGATGGTCGGGCACTGGGATCGAAACCAGGCCCCGCAGAATGCAAAACCAAAACTCTACCAACTGAGCTAGAGTCACTTGGTCACTCGACCTAATCCATCTTCCTCAGAGGCGCAGGCAAGTCTCGGAGGATAAAATTTACAAAAAAATATCTATCCTCGGGAATGCTGTAGTCAAAGATGCACAGCTTTTGGCTTCCTAATTGGTAGCGGTGGCAGAGGTTATATGAATATTTAATGTGTTTTTAATTTTAAATCACGCTGTTTACGTATGCGTGTACAAGAAAATACGTGAAATAGTAGGAAGTTATGTAAATTGTTCTAATATATGCATACCTAACAGTAGTGGACACTGCAGTTTACTGACTGTTTTGTGAATCTTGCCAGTCTGACAGCGCTAGCAGTTAGTTAACGAAAAACATCGAAGATTTGACTACAGCATTACCGAGAGCAGTTATTTAGGTAGGTTTACTACTGTAATAATAAAGTGGTAGGTTTATTAGCCTGTAACTAAATAATTTCAAACTAATAACTCTTACTTCCTTTTAAAAAATCCAGAGATCAGGCTGAACTGATTGGTTTTTACTAGCTATGTTCGACATTGTTTTTGAATTTTAATTCTATTTATGGCCTTTAGTCATCTAAGGCTCAGGCCAGGATAGGGGGAAGGTGTCGGCCGGGATCTATGTTGAAAATGCTATCTCGGCATTTGCCTGAAGTGACTGAGAGGAAACTCTGGGGGAAAACCTCAGTCAGGATGGTCGACCGCTGGGATCCATCCCACGACCTCCCGAATGTTATGCCAATACTCTACCACTGAGCTACGGCGGCTCGGTTTGTTCTTCAGTAGAACTGAAATGAAGATACTGTATGTCACATTATAACCAGTTAAATTTACTTTGCTAAAAGCCGTTTCAGCTAATTAGACAAGTTATGCGTAAGTGGCTGTGTACTTCTGTTAGAAAAAAAATCAAGGTGAATTCTGTGAAATACCATCATGAAATTTTGCACATACATTCTAATCAGAAGCACATGGAACATATATTTTTTTCAAAATAAATAAATAAATAAAAAATCGATTTTGAGGTTGTTTTTTTTTTTTTTTACAAGTTTTTATTTTTGAAAAATATAGATAAGTCAAGCAATATATCAGGTTACAGCTCTTGAAATTCTGAAACCAATTGTGCAAGTTTGAGCTGTCTAGGACAAATAGTTTTTGAGTTTCGGGCATTTAAAGGTTTCAAAACTCGTCAAGAATCAGTTGATTTTTTATTTTTAACGATTTATAACTCAGAAACCAGAAGTGACGTAAACATAAAGTTTTGTAATACTTGAACATGCTCTGATATAGCTAATTGGCTTAGAAGTTTTCAACTGTTTGAATTTTGTGTGAATATGTGGCAAATTTTTACGTTTTTAACAATATGTCAACTGCCATGTACGGAAATAAAAATGTCGTAGTCTTCATATTTTTCAATTAATTATACCTGTTTTCATTTCGAAAATAATTATTTACATCGTGTTAAATCAACTTCTGTCTGAATAAACTTATTTTGTTTTATCTCACTGAGATCAACATTAATGTTCATTTCTTATTTTATGAGTAGGCATGATGAAAATCTTGTGTATTGTATAGGTCAGTGGTGTACACAGTTTTTTTTTTCGGGAGGGCTGGCTGGTGGATCGTACATAGCTGCATTCTAGAGGTAACAGGGAGTACACAGTAAAATATTTAGCATATTTTGAACTTCTCACTATATTAGAATTGTACCTAAGGACTATGGTACATATATGGATAAAATTTAATAACTGTCCTGGAATAGTATAGCTTTTAAGGAAACATCAATGTTTCTTATAAAAATATCATTTATGAATCCTGCTTTCAGTGAATCAGATTTCACTTCTGTAGTTCAAGTCAATTAACGACGTGCAACTATTGCACAAGATCGGGCTGGGAGGGGGAATGTATTGTTGCATCAAAAAGAGGCAGCCCTCTTTAGTTACAAGTTGCAGTTACACATTATTGCAACCTTATTAGCTTTAAATTAATGTTTAGAATAGATGATCTGTCGGTAACGGCTCACGGCCACGTCTGCTCATCACTTCTAGTTAAACGATCTGGACTGTACAAGCATACACACTCGACTAATTGCTTATTGCTCGTAAACCAATTTCTGCAAACTCATGGAATTTTCTTGAATATTCCGGCTGCTCATTGTACTCGACTATTATAATAGCGAGGTTCTCGAATGTTCTTCAAGGTGGCAGAAATTTCGCATATGTTCCGGAAAGTACAGCACCTTATGGGCTGGTGCTTTTTAGTCTAATCTGAAGTACCATATGTATTTACAATACAAAAATGTTGTAAGGGTATATTTGTAACTTTGTTCGATATAATTTAACTCCTTAAAGAAAAGTCGTTGGTTGCCAGTTAAATTTCAACAGTAGCAGTTTAATATTTCATTAACCGAAGTGTGAGGTACCAATTGTTAGTTCGTAAGAACATCCTGCATTGTTAGTATCATACGAAACAAAATAATATATGGACAAATTCCTCGACGGTCCAGTAGTTCAAATATGATCTCTAAATATATGAAGTAACCGTTAGCGCAGTTAGTGCTTTTAGCTATCGGTCCTGGTCGTACATGGCCTCAATAAAACGATCATCATTTACTTAGTTCGTCCGGATGAGAGTAATTCACTCTACGAACTAGAGCGCTACCTTGAGCTAGTAAACCATATTTAACTAAATTGGAGAATGGACTTGAACGCTGCATTAAAAGTTCCAATTTCCTTGTGTTGCCTTCCTTTCTTCTCTTTTACAAAGTTGTCTTTCCACATTGAAAAGTAAATTCCTTGGAGGCGTGTTGCCTTTTAGCAGAACCTCTCTTCGCGCATTTTTTAAGACATTCCGGAAGTTAATTTCTTCAAATATCCGATATTTGTTTTGAGCTGTCTGTCTCAGTTTACATTTCTTTATTTACTGTATATATTGTGACAGGGAATTTACATTCTTCCCCTCCCATGATGGCTGAATTATCCTGACCACCATCTTGTCCTGCCTTTTTATTTATTATTATTATTTTGCCTTTTACTCGTTAAGTAGATTTCATTTGAAAATTCAGTTTTCTCAAAATTTCGGAGAGGACTGTAGCTCCATCAGCCCTCCCCTTGTGTACGCCACTAATATAGGTAGTTTGTTGAAATTTACTAGTCAGTAACATATAAATATTTGAAACAATAAATGTAATTTTGTCGAGTCCACTAAACTTTATGGTTAAAGAGGGTGTATTTATAGAAGAGTGCCAGGTGTCGTGAGGTTCTGCTTTATAGATGCACGATTGACTCCATCCGATGCATGTCTTTCCGTGGTTCGAGAGAAAGATAAATCCTTTCGCTCCGTTATATTCCTTATGTAGAGCCCATATCCGTAAGTTTTTGGAACGGTTGCTTTCACACAATCATAATACCATTAATGGAAGTTGATAATACCTTTTTTTGTGGAGGGGAAACTTTTGTGTCAAGAATATTGAAATAATTTCTTTATTTTAGGTCTCAGAGAACTTGATTTAGATGGTTGCAGTAGAATCACAGATGTTAGTGTGAAATATGCCTTCAGATTTCTTGAATTGCAACACTTAAATCTGAGCCACTGCCAACAGGTAGGTTCTAATGTTAACATACAAGTAACATACATAACAGCATTTTGATGATGGTTGTATGTGATCACTGATCACTTCTTATAGTGTCTGTAGTTTAAGTTCCTTTTTTAATTGGCTCTTAAATAAGTACAACAGTATAGACATTATTATAGCTTATGGCGATTTTTGCATATGTTTACCAGATAATAGGATTCCTTATCTATAAAACTGAATTCTCTTAGTCTTCCGTGACGGTAAAATATTAACTTAAATATCCAATTGGAGGATGGTAGGTTCGCTGACACCTTGAAATACTTCGAATTCATCGCTAGCCGTTTAATAATTGAATGTTAAAATGAAACGTTGCTGATTACTTACGTTTGCTTGAATGTCAAAATGTGTGTGTGTGTTTTTTTTTTTTTTTATCATTTACGATGGATTATTTTTTATTTTATTTGTTAATCTTCACATTCCCTGTGTGAGGTTTTGAAATTTTTATTGGTATCAATATCTGTCTCTGCCTTTGGCCCTGAGCCTGCCCCAACGCCATATGTCCGTGTTTGGTGGAACTACGTCCACCTGAGTAACGGCTGTGTGGTCAGCACTGCGCGTACCTACCCACGAACAGGCGTATCAGGGACTTACCAGACCGAGTATGGCCATCACGTCTTTATTCACGTGGCTCCCCAATTTGTCTCACGACGCTGGGTGGACGCCGAAAAGTGGGACCGCGCGGACATGAGTCCAACGCTCTAACCACTAGACTGTGGAGCCCCTGTCTTTCTAACTACCCGTGAAAAACTTAAATTAACGGCCTGGCGTTCATTCAAGGCATTCGGCTCCCTGATACCAATCCGAAGCTAGTAACCCTTATTACGTGACTACTAGTATGTAGTTTTATTAAAATGGTTTAATCGAGGAGGACTTATTCATAAACTGGATATAGTGTTTGAAATACAGGTTGCCGAAACCCGAAACAAAGTGTATAAAGCGAAGGATAGATTGAATAGTGTCTGTTCTCTCTCTAACCTTCACTCCCAGTGCAACATTGATGTCTTTATTATTCTGTGCTTCTTAATTTAACTATGCTCACCGTCCTGTTGTCTTACCGTAAAGTATTTCATACCCTTATTTCCAGTTCTTATAGAAGTAAGTGGATGAAATACATTTAGTCTTCTTCCCATTGAACTTGCTTCATAAAGAGAGGTTACCATTGCGTCCTATCATCTTCTGCCTCAAAACATCCAACGTATCTGTTGGTTAAATATCTAAGAAAATTTTCACAAACAAAAGTAGAATTTCAAGTGGACAATAGTCAGTATATCAGAATTCAAATTTGCTTCGTAGTGAACGCTGATTTAAAAAATAAAAATCGTTTGGCGTAGTAGACATGTACAACTCCATTCCAGTTGAATTCACAGTATCATGTGCAAGGGCATTTCTCTTGAAAGTGCATCTACAGCATTAGAAATTTAAGACATAACCAGACTAATTTCTCTGTGGATTAGCACCCCCTAATGTTTCCTAATTTGAGGAGAAGCACTACATACATAATGGAGGTTTAACTGGCTGTCCCCGATTTTGACCAACATCACCATATACCGTCTAGAAACATCTTTGCTATCGAAACCAGAGCTTAAGTTTATTAGGCATACTTGTTATGTTGATGATGAACGCATATAATTCAGATTCGGAATTGGATTTTCTTGTCAAATGCCTTAAATCTTTTTACCTGGATCTGAAGTTCATACATGAGTTAGAGAATTCTGTGAAATTTAATTATTTAGACCTATTACTTCAGAAAGTAATGTGTGGAAGAACTTTTTTCTTCGAGCTTACAAACTGTTCCTTCTCCTACCTTCCCGGATTTGGATACGAAAATTAACTCTTTTTTCGCTAGGTGTAGAAAATACACTAACAATCAACTAGAACAGTCCCATAGATGTGCACTATCAACTTTGAGATGATCACAAAACCAAAAATAAAAAGATTCCAAATAGATACCTAATGTTTTTTGTGTCACATCCGAATTACCTCTTCTACCCGGAATTTAAATTCCCGTGAGCCTTTGCCTGTGACTGTAATTTTAAATACCAACAAATTCATTTTTTGCGTATGAGCTAATCAATGAGCTATTTTCATGAAGTTGACGAAACTAACAACAGATGGCAGTAAAGACAAACCTTCTCTAGTGACTGTACATATTACTTCTAGTGAGGTAATATGTTTAATTACGTTATTTTGCCGATAGATGACAGAGAACGCTACATTACAGAAGTATTACCTCTTAGGTACCCCCGTACGGCAAACCACCACAAGCAGCTGGTTTCTTTCGCGTACATGGTACGCAGGGTGTCTACTGACCTGAGAACATTACAACGCCGTCTCATTGGTTCAGATTCACATTTCCCTTCCTTATTCATCTGTGCACATGATTATGCGCCAAATGGAGTCGCGAAAGTGTTAGTGTGTTTAGTTTTAACATCGAGTAGACTTAGTACAAAACACAAGGTAAGACTATTAACAAGCAATATTTATATTTCATTTCAGGTAACCGACTTAGGTTTGGCGTACTTGGGAATAAACAACCCCAGTATAGAAACGTTGATACTGTCTCACTGTTTTAACATTACTGACACTGGGATTGAAAGTTTGGTGAAGTGTCTTTCAAGACTACGATATTTTGATGTGCAGGTAAGTGTATTTAATTTAAACTTTTAAGAATTGAAAGAGACAATGCCTCCGATTTATAATTTATCAGTAAATTTCACCACTCGCGCTGTACGCACTCACTTGTTTTTTGGGATGTCTTCTTTATTTAATGTTTATTTTGGTCACATCATGTGTGATCATCTTGAAAAATATAAAATGAAAAGAATAGAAATCACTTAGAACACAGAGCACGTTAATGAAGTAATAATCCGCAATATTTCATGCAGTCCACAGAACATTGTCGGGTGATTAAAACGTAACAGGAGAGTGGTGGGACGCTGATTAGGCACGAGGCGAGCACATGGCTAGTACTTTATGACGTTATTGTTATCCATATATATATATATAACTAGTACAAAGGAAAGCCGGGAAGGCAATTTAATGTAAATTTTAGACAAATGAAGGAGGAAAAAGGATTACTTACAGCCTACTAACGCACTAAATCACACACATTCACATGTACACACAAGAAAAGTCACTATATTTCGTGTATTCACACTTTCTCAAGTAGAGAGGAAGACAGCGAAGTTCACGTGTTCACAAAGTACAAGTTTGAAGAGACAGTGGCGACACGTAGCGGACAAAACATCAAAACTGGAGAACAACTGACTGCTGTAGCGCGTAGATATCCGGAACTTGAAATAATAATAACTGTATAGCGTGTAAGTACAAGGTGGGATCGTGGGTCGAAATGTGTTGAAAATGCAGAGGAAAAGGGGAGCTTAGAGTTATTCAAGGTTAAGGCCAGGTTTTATTTTCGCGCTCAAACCGTGAATAAAGGCATTCTCCCACAGACAGGCTGGTCGTAAGGGGTGAAAAGTGGATTGTGGCAACCGAGAAAGATAGATCAAAATGGTATTGTGGAACTCGGTGTGCAAGGAAATTGGGGCATCCGGTTTGTTGATAGTACAGAAGTGACGATGGTTATTAATTCGAATGTTAAGAGCACAACTTGTTTCCCCCACATAAAAGGCATCACAGAACTTACAGGTTAGGATGTATATAACATTAGGGGTGTGGCATGTATCCTTGGGATTGAGGGTGTACCGACCATTAGCAGTATTGATAGTGATTGTGGGAGAAGTGATGAAAATGTAGCAGACCTTACATCTGGGTCTCTGACATGCATGGGCGCAGGTTTGGTGTGGTAGCAAGCAGGGATTCGTACGGACCAAGATGTTTCTAAGATTAGGTGGATGTTGAAAAACTAATCTAGGTTTGGTGGGGAATATTGATCTTGTGTCTGGGTCAGATTGGAGAATGTGGAAATTAGAGTGTAGGATTTGTTTGACCTTGGTTAGTTTGGGATGGAACTGAGTGATTAGAGCCGGTGGGTTAATTTTTGAGTGGGTTGAATGTGTGAGGATGCACGGCAGATCTGTTTGGTTAGAAGTGTAGCCTCGGTTGACAAAGAGCCTCCTGGAGGCGTTGGTTGTTAGTTTCAGCAGCAGAGGTGGTGGAATTCACGCGTTGTCCTCAGAGGACAAGGGAGAAAGGAATCGCTTTCTTGGTGTGTTTTTTTTTCTTCATTTGTCTTAAATTTACCTTAAATTGCCCTCCCGGCTTTCCTTTGTACTTGTTATATATATATATATATATATATATATATATATATATATATACACACACACACTCAGGAGGGTCGACCCTCATATATATATATCTGGTGTAGTAAAAAGTAATCCATTATTTTTGCATGACATTGAAGGCTTGACTTACCATAGTTAGAATGATCCGATTTATTTCACATATGTGCCGTTTTGTTCGATAACGTGTTGCCATTTGGAAGGTAATATCATAATGCCTCTCTCATAGAAGCCCTTGTCCCTATTGGCAAAAAATTGAGACAGTCGATGTTCACAAGCCTCTCTTGACGCGAAGTTTGCACCAGCAAACGTGTTCGCCATGGACAGGAACAGATGGTAATCACTCGGTGCCAGGTCCGGCTATAAGGTGAATGCATAAGAACCTCCCAACCAAGCTCCCGGAGCTTCTGGCGAGGCACTATCGATGTGTGTGGCCTGGCGTTGTCCTGGTGGAACACAATGCCTCTCCTATTGGCCAAAGCTGGGCGATTGCTGCCTTCAGACGGTCCAATTGTTGACAGTATAGTTCCGAGTTAAGGGTTTGGCCGTAGGGGAGCAGCTCATAGTAGATAATTCCCTGCAAATCCCACCAAACACACAGCAAAACCTTCCTGGCTTGGGCACCGTTTGCGCGGGCGCACCGCACTTCGACCACGACCGTTTTCGCGTGGCGTTGTCGTAAGTGATCCACTTTTCATCACCAGTCACCAACCGCTTCAGAAATGGGTTGCTTTTGTTGCGATTCAGCAGCGATTCGCAGATGGAAATTCGGTCCATGAGGTTTTTTTTTGCGTTAACTCGTGTGGCACCCATACATCAAGCTTCTTTTTGTATCCAGTCTTATGCAAATGGTTCCACACGGTCTTTTGTGCAATGTTTAGCTCTTGGGCAATCGAAACAGTGCTTACATGACGGTCGGACGCGACAATGTCCATGTTTTTATCGACATGTTCGACACGTGGCCTTCCAGTGCGTGGTACATCTTTGACGTCAAAATTACCGGCACGGAATCGACGAAACCAAAATTACGCGTGATTGGCTGTTACAGTATCAGGACCATAAACACTATTCACATTTGCAGCCGCCTGGCTTGCGTTTTCGCCTTTATCGAAGAAAAACTGTAAAATATAGCGTATTTTCTCTTTGC
>JAGDQP010014030.1:23536-46205 GCA_022664845.1 Lepisma saccharinum
ACGGAATCGACGAAACCAAAATTGCGCGTGATTGGCTGTTACAGTATCAGGACCATAAACACTATTCACATTTGCAGCCGCCTGGCTTGCGTTTTCGCCTTTATCGAAGAAAAACTGTAAAATATAGCGTATTTTCTCTTTGCAAGTGTCCATTTTGACGCGCGCTCACACAACACTGAGTCAACTCATCACAACTATCTGAACAGTGTTTGTAGTACGCAATCTCATCGTTTGAACGCCATCTCGTTGAACCCAATCGGACTTATACAACGCGAGATACAGATCACTGAAGCCATCTACTGGCAAAATAATGGATTACTTTTTACTACACCAGATATATTTCACTTGTGAAATACCAATACTGTACACGATGCTTGGACTGGGTGATGGGATTTAAAAAAAATGTCATTGCGTATTATTTACATGTTCCACTATGCTAAGAACTCAGGGAATTTCAAGTCATAAATTTAGTAGACACCTTGCTGCAATTAACAGAAGACTTGAAATGGTAAACCTGCAAGCTATTCTGTGCCCAAAGGAATTTTGTTCAAACATACTGTTCCTTAATGTTTTTGTTTTGAATTGTTGACCGAGATTGCTCGGTAAAACTAGTATTGCAGGTTCAAGTTGAAGTTATTGCTTTGTCCTGTGTGGCAGATTTTTGGTTGCCTGAGATTGAGAAGTACGAACATTACTCAACCTTCTGAGAGACCGATAGTTTCTCGTTATAAGAATACAATTTAAAAATTATCGGTGGCTAATGGGAAATATGAAGCTACCCGCTCTTATTCCTCGTTCCAGTATGAAGATCTAGAACTGTCATTAAAGAAGCGTAAGTAAATTGTTATTTGTGGTACAGGCAAATGTTGGTTGAAAGCCTCACAACCTCGTCAAGGTCTTGCCATCTGTGAGGGCCTCTGTTGTTTTTAAAGTTGGTAGAGGGACGCAAGATTATTTGTACCCTACAATCTTGCGCCGGAGAACCAACTCACACAGCATTTGGTCGACTGTGTGTACGCGGTGTGTGTTCACGGGTGTATTTCTCTCTTTTTCCTTCTCTCAATCTCTCTCCTTTAGAAGTTAACAGATGCTTCACTAAACCTGACTTGGCAAACCCCTTGCTATTTCTGTTGCCATTATAGCGAGACGCTTGCCGGGTACTCTTTAGTAAATCATTTGTTAATTTCTGGGATACCGCGATAGTTGTGTCCCGTTGCGACTACCGACAAATGGCTTTCCAAAAACTGACTTGGCAAATACCTTACTATTTCTGAAGTCATGATAGTGAGATCTTTGCCGAGTACTCTTCGGCAAGCCATGTGTTTACTTGTGTCGAACGCACGAGACTATATGTGAGTAAGTATTTTAAATATTGAAAAAATGTAGTCATAGATTTAGTGATCAACAATAGTTTGAATTTATTTTAAGGCCTTTAGGCAACTATGGCTCAGGCCGTATGAATGATGATGGGGTGAATTGGTGGAATGAAGAAAGTGGGAGGAAACGAAAGCACCCCGAGAAAACCCACGCACACGGTGTTTGTCCACCACAAAGCCCACATGGCATTAGCAGGGATCGATCCGATGACCCCTAGCACCAGAGGTGAGCGCTCTACCAACTGAGCCACCGTGGCCCCATCAACAATAGTGTATTATTAATAAAACATAGTTATTGTTGTACTTCGTTTGCATGGTATATTGACACTTGACAATTGTTTTTTTTTTTAATTGATTCCAAATTTTAATAGTATCAAGAATGCTATAATAAATGGACCGATGATCATTACATTTTTACAGACGGTTCGAAATCACACGAAGCAATAGCCGCCGCCATATATGATCCTTCTAATCAACACAAAGACTAACCAAAGAAACATCAGTATTTACAGCAGAATTAGTTGGCATATATCTAGCCCTTAAATATGCTTTAAAGATTAACTCACAAAAAATCTTAATAACAGACTCTCAAGCAGCTATTCACGCTCTACGGACCCCAGACTTCAAATTATTTTAAACAAAAACGTACGATTCACGTTGTATGGATCAGAGCTCATAGCTATTCACGATTTAATAATCTTACAGATGAATTGGCTAAGTCTGCTAGAAAACTTCCAGATATTCATGACGTAAGGTTAACATGGACAGACTTACTGAGTTCAATTCGAACCAAAACCAGATTGCAATGGCTAGACTGGATTTATTCAACCCCAGCTCTAAAACAACAATTGGATAAACCATATATTGACATAGAAATTAAAATACCATAGTTTACAAATTGGAAAACACCTAGACAGGTAATTACTATTTTCACTAGAATCAGATCTCAACACAACTACTAACACTCTCCTTCATAAAATTAACATTGTAGTTACTCAGTTTTGTAACTGTGTACCGTGTAGAATATATCACTCACACTCTTTTTCAATGCTCTAAATACGATGTATCGCGTAGAAAATTACTGAAAGCTCTTTTAAAAACTTATAAAAGTCTACCATTATCAATGCACATGTTAATCAATGAACCCAACCCTCAGACTGGATACATATTATGGAACTTTTTACGATCTAACAAAATTAACATCTAAATACATCTAGTTAACAAAATAACTTTCGTTTAAAACAGTCCACTTTCATCTTTGCTTGTACTAATTTTCAAGGTCACAAAGTTGTGTGTTCCTAATTCATGTTAATTATGTAACTTTTTTTAATATTCCGTATTATATCTATACCATTGTTGTGATTCAATAACTGAATACATGTTACACGTTAATATTATGTGCTTACACATAACTATTTCAAGACTTCCATATTACAAGGAGCATTCAAATGAAAAGGTACGAAAAGTCGTAAAAATACAAACCGGTTCAAATATGAATATGCCGCTTTGGGATAACGTAGTCCGACATCTAGGGAAGAGAATGTATTGTCCGGCGTGGTTTTGCGCATGCGCGAGCGCCTCTCACATGATGCAGGAGAGAATCAGGCAGTTGTGTGTTCCGTCCAATTGACGCGGCAGTGCATGTGAGGAAATCATGACGTTCACATTGAACAAGTCGACGATTGAGGAACAGCGAGGTGTTATCAGATTTTTGACCGCGGAAGGGGTTAAACCGGCCGATATTCATCGCCGGATGGTGGCCGTATACGGAGGAGACCGTGTCCGACAAGTCGGTGAGAAAGTGAAGTGCCCGTTTTCGTGAAGGCTGGGGGAGTTTGAATGTACTGGACAAGTTCAAGTGGGAGCAGCTTGAGCATCCGCCCTATAGCCCGGACATGTCACCCTGCGACTTCCATCTTTAAAAAAAACATGTCAAAGGGAAGCGCTTCAACTCGGACGACGAACTGAAAGACACAGTGGAGGAATTCTGGGAACAGGGAATCCTTCGGCTCGTGAAACAGTGGGATAGTTGTGCTCAGGCCTCTGGTGATTACTTTTGAATAAAGACTTTGATTATACCCACAGTGTCGTTTCGTACTTTTTCATTTGAACACCCCTCGTAAATTTATTATGTATTATCGAATCTCAGTGAGTGAATAACAACTTAATTTATGGTGGGATGTTACATAGTGACATTTCAACTTCACCATTGTTGTAAGCAGGTGTAACATACGAATAATTTTCAACAAGACACCTAACTAAGTGGGTACAGGGGCAAAAAGTAGAGGTCTTCTGAAGATTCTTCATCGTCTCGGGAGTCTACAAGCCTATAGTACCATTAACAAGACCTCCAAGACCAAGAATCGCTTATTGCAGAATCCACTTTTTGGCGAATTTGAGTTTTCACCGATTTTAAGTTCTTTAGATGTAAGGTCACCGTTGAGTGTAGAAAAGGGGGTTTCTACCTGCAATAATAAGCGAGAAATCTGAATGTTAGGTTTTCGTGTCCAGGACATGAGGTTCTTCTGCTGGCGCCACAATAGACAATTTGTGTTCCTGAACTGAACATCAGAACGGATTATGTTCATTTTTTACAATAATAGTCCACAACATTTTTTGTATGTTTTTTATTAACACGTACTTCTCAGCACTTCTATACATTTAGGAATAACTCATGGCTACATGACTTTTTCTCAACAAGACACTGATTGTAACTGTGCACTTTGGTTCACATTAAAATGTATAAACAATTACAAACTATATATTTTTCTCACTGGCTACCTGTTGATTGCAGAAAGGCCTCATGTCCAAGCAGAATAAATAATAATTTTCCGGTTGTCAATAAACTTCCATTGTTGATGCTTTGTCTCTTGTTAGCTACTAGTGTAATTTTTCGAGCGGCAGTAATCGGCCAAAATTATATGACTGATGCAATAGTGTATACAGTTTTTTCATTTTTCTCAAAACTAGTTAAAATGAACGGCCTTTCTTTAATCACCGATTCAATTGTATATTACAACAATGCAATTTCCTTGAACTGTTTTTTTTTACGTCAATATGTTAAATGCCGCAAATCAAGTTGTTTTATGACCTGTCTTTACATAGACAATGTTCGGAAGAATATACTATGGTCTTAACAATCATGTTTGGTAGTAATTTAGTTTACTGAAATAAAATAAATTACTAACTGTGTATTGACAGTTTTTCTGGGAGTACATGCATTTCAGATGATTTTTATTTGTTACCTTGAGTGTTTGACTTATATACACTGTTACACGGATTACAACAAGCATGAAAGGAAATACGTCATGAGTTGGGCTCAAATTTTTACATGCAAAGCCGGTCTGAAAAATATCCGACCATAGGCCAGGAAAATATAATTGCATACTTGGTGTGCTTCAGTTCCTTCCTAATCACCTTCGAAACAGGACCCTTCAACTTCCACACACTGGAAGCATGCCTGGAACCACTCTTTTGGAACTGTTGTCAACGCAGTCGTCGCATTGTCTTCCCAGATGTCAAAGCGGGTACCTTTAAGTGTCGATTTGACTTTAGAGAAAAACTAGAAGTCACAAGGAGCCATGTCCAAGGAGTATGGAGCTTTTCGAATGACAGGAATGCGATACTTGGCCAGTCTTGTTTGCACGTGGGGCCAGTTTTGTGAACCCCATGGGTCTAGTATCTTATGATGAATTGCATCAAGTACGCGACGGAAAATGTCAGGATAGTACTCGTTCGTAACTGTTCATCTTGGTGGTTCTTAGCTATTTGTGATGCACGATGGCACTGTAGTAAAAAAAAAACAACAACATACAATCAGCATCACTTTGATTTTTTCCCCGACGTGCGGCCATCTTTGAGCAGATTGTACGAGTGGTTTATTTGTGTACTCCTCATGGCATCGTAGCCAAAAGCTTGTTGAATCTTTCGTATTGTTTCTGCGCCATGTCTTAGTTTCTGGCAAAACATGATGCAGTATTGTTGTTCCACACGTTGTCATTTGGCCGCGAATGGTACTGCGACAGAAGAAAAACACAACATTACACACTAGCAGCCTACACACGGAAGCTGGAGCAAGCTAGGATCACGCCACCCAACAGTCATGCACATGAAGGATATCCCCATGACTGTGTGTGGTGTTGCTATCTCACGTTCACTCTTTTCCATACGAAAATAGAATTCGGAAACTTTTCAGACAGGCATTGTGTATACACAAATACAGTGGGTCCGTAAAGTCATGATGAAGTTTCAAACTGTCAAACCATCCCAACAGATCATGGTAGAGACAAGTAACAGAAACTCTCAAAAAGTGTTTCTTTATAGCTTCAGGTGAGGAGGGGTGGGAGAACAGGCGTTAATACAGTTAAATAACAAGCACACGTGTCAGTCTGTCCGATGGTTTTGGTTGTGTGTGGTAGGAACCGGAATACCGTTAAGATGTTTGCAGTCCTATCAGAGGAATACCCAGGTGGAAACCGAGATTATTTTTCTTTCGTGTCTGTACCGTGTTTTGTTGCGTTGATATTCCTTCTGAAATCCACCATCACTTTACGTTCACACTGGGTATTTTAGCGGACACTAAACTGCAAATATATTACAGTCGGAGAACATCATAGTGTCCCAATGTTCCTGCAGGGTGCATATACGACATAACCCACGTACACTGCATTGTACTAGTGGCACCTTGTGGTCTAAATAGTAGGTGAAGTGCATTTGTACACACACTGCTCAATGTAGATTTCCAGGACTGGCCGGTTTATCCATAATGCCACTTATCATCTTATTCAGTGTTCATGTTAACTTCTCGAATGCTTGTCGAGAAGTTAACTCCTATGAGTTAGGATCGACGAGTCATGCTTGTATAAAAATAGTTGAAATGCAAAACTTTACCGAGCGGTCGTACCTCAGTTGGTAGAGTGTTCGTTTGTTTCGCATTCACTATGTCCTGGGTTTGGTAACATCGGTCCACCATCTTGACATCTTTCTCTGTCCGAGTCCTTCCCTCATCCTTTACCTACTTGATTCCGGTTTAAGGCATCTAGATGCCTGAATGCACGGCATGAACTAAAGTTACGTAAAGGCCTTAAACAGGGTGCCTAACACCCTGGAAAACGTGGGATACTCAGGGAAATATATGAGGTGGACCTGTCCACTATTGGTAAGTGCGCTGCCCCGGCAGTGCGAAGGGCGTGGGTTCGATTCTTACTGCTAACCGGATTTTTCAGTGTGTTACAATCCTCTGTTTTAAAGAAATTATATATATTTTTAACTTGTGAAATACCAATACTATACAAGATGCTTGGACTGGGTGGTGGTGGGATTTAAAAATGTCATTGCTTATTATTTACATGTTCCACTATACTAAGAACTTGAAATATTTGGGAAAAAATTATCATGGAAAACGTGTGAAAATTTCAGGGAATGTCAAGTCACAAAATTAGTAAACACCATGAAGTTGTTGTCTGTTTCTCTGTGAAAATGTGAAATCGTATCTAAGAATTTACCAATTTAATTTCATCAAATAAATCTGCAGTAAATGAGTTTTCAAGTGGTATCATCACACACACTTGTATTCCTTTTTGTTGTGCGACTAGTAGATTAGAAAATAATAAAACGCAGAATTGAACTCACCCTTCGTATATGTATGTGTGCGACAATTTCGAAGCAAGTTTCCATAGTTACGCTTTTAATTTTGTTTTCGTTTGCTACATAGTACTTTTGTTAAGATGTGTTCTTTAATTATTTTTTTTTTCCCTTTGTTTTCAGAATTGCAAGCAGCTGAGTGATCTAAGTCTTGAAGCAATAGGTGAAAACTGCCGCGATTTGAAATATTTGGATATTAGTGATTGCCACCGGATGACAATCGATGCTTCAGAACACATGGAGAAACGGCTTCCGTGGTTAAATACACTTCACAGACGAGGCCTAACAAGGAAACATAGTAATAATAATGCTCAGAGGTGTGGACCGGCTCCTCCTCCGATTCCTCCAGTATTAACATTTTCCTTGACACGTTGAGGAGAATGATTGTCGTATTTGCTCGTGTGGAAACGGTATTTTCATTTTGTTAACGTCAGATGTAAGACGCGGTCTATGATGTGCAGGTGTCTGTCTGGTCTTAAGCCATAGAAGTCACGAACTTGTTACGTTCATAGTGCTTCTTCTGCTGGTATCGAGAAGAGTTGGGAAAACTGTTTGTACAGGTACAGCTAATTACAGATTAATAACATTTCACTCCATTCGTTTAATAACATAAGACATGCCTATACGAAATTTAATACTTGAACATTGTCTGCAGGGAAGTAGGTGTATGTCAGAAGACCATTATCATGACTTCTCGTTCTAATTTCCTGGCGCAAGGAAATTTTTCGTTTTGTATATGACGGCTAATAATACTTCCTTTACGGGTTGTTACACATAGTCTTATGACTTAAGCTTTAATAATTGGCTTATTAAACAATGTAAGCTCAGTATTTATGGGCCAACTGGTAACGACGGATTTGTCCGTCTCAGTTCAACAAAGTAAAACGTGAATAAATATTCATGACCCGGTTTGGATTCGAAATCTGAATCAAAGTGTAATAGTTGATCACTGAAGCGATCTAATTGGTTTCAAAGATTAAAATATATGGAAGGAAACAAGGAATATCTTACGTAACTAACTGTATGATATTTATTATTAAAATGGCGTATAATTTTTTTTTACGTAATTGTATTTAGACTTATTGAACGGTTCGTGTTCATACATGCAATATATTATCTACAAATATGTAGATGAGTATTTTTTTTTATTTATCTGCATTTATTATTATTATTATTATTATTGATTATGTATTGCTTGGGTGGGCACGAAACATTCAGTACTTGAAATTGATATAGGTACCTAACTAAGGATTATGTTGTTTGTATTCTAACTAAGGCGGCTTGGGTTTATTTGACCTGGTACCAAATACGCTTTTCACTAAGCACTTTAAAATCATTTTCCAGTAGTGTTGTTCATAACATGTTGTTGATTCTGTGTAGAGATCTGTCAATTTTTTCCGTGTTGACAGAATGTTGGAAATCAGGTAGACACTCGTTCATTCTCATTCGTTGTTTCATATTACATGTCAGATAAAATCTCGTTACCACTCATCACTTTATAGCAATGTATTTCTAATTTTTTTTAAAAAAGTGGGGAGAACAAATTTCGTTTAGGTTAACATATTCATTAGGTCTTGTACCAGGTATCTTTGAAGACGCTGAGCCACCTTCTTTTGTTTTTATCATAATCATGACCAATTTGTACAGCTAAATTTCAACACTATATCTAATTTAAATATATCTGTCTGTCTGTCCCCCTAACTTTTAAAAAGCCTCCTTATGCTTTGGCACACGAACATAAATGCTTTATCAATAAGGATTGTTTTATGAACAATATTTTCTGGGTGCAGTGATATAACAAACATATGCTTTTATATGATAGACAAAATGTGGGCAGAAGTAGTCCCAATAAATATATGGCCAGTCAAAGCAGCGTCATCGGTTGTATTCGAAGCACGTACTGGCCTATTAAGCGCTGAGTGCTCTGTTCGCTACGATTTTATCGAATGGTCAAAAGCCTACGTGGTACTACAAACAGTTGAATGTTAGGAACTTACAGTGCAGTTGTAAACAATTGACTCACGATCAGCGATGATGATGATCATATGTAATCGTCTATAAACCAAACTTGCGGCGGAAAAGAAAATGTATTTCAAGACAGAAAAAAATACATAATTTTCTTTTTTTAAATTCCGGTAAGGTCGTAAAGAAATTAAAATCACATATTTATTTATCTTCTTGAATGATAAAACATTTGCGTGTAAAAATATCCGTTATGGTTCTTCACTTAGGAATTATCTGGATATTAAATACAAGAGTGGAAAATATGTTTATGAAATCGTCCAAGATTTCCACTTCAAACGAGTATTTAATTTCATTATACATATTAACCGCGAAGAGTATATATAACTGGTTGACTTCCTCTCACCTCCCAGGTTAAGTGAGTTTTTAATACGTGTTTTAAGACTCACAACGTGTGTCTCACATTTTATTAACGAAACTCTTTTCGGATTCGTTGAGTATTTATTTAATTAGAACCGGACGAACGTTTCGTTAGCCTTCCTGCAAACATCGTCAGAGGATCTCGTTTGATGTTAACTTGCAATTCGCACTATAACATTTTTGTGTAAATTCTAACGATATAACAGTATACGTGTAATTTAATCTATTGTTATTGATTTGAATTCAAAATTCTTTGTTGTCCTTGACAGATTGTTATGCCTCTTTTTCTGATGTCGATATGCCCCTTAAAAGTATTTTCCATTTAATACTAAGTACAAACCCATTTTCTTTATTCGTTGTATTATCACTTCATGCAATTTCTACCTTTTGTAGATCCATTCTGTTGTGTATTCTGTTTTCAGGATCAACAAATCGCGTTTCTTCAAACAGTATTTTATGTTTCTTTTCAATCAAATGCTCTGTAACGCTTGGTTTTTTTCCTAAATAAGTGCAACACGCGCCACATTCATGTTTTCTTTTCCTATTTGAAACAGAAACGCACTTTTACTTACGCCTTTCAAAAATTGCAAAACCACATAACGTTTATTTTGATCATCTTTTTCTCGTGAATCTTTCTTTTCTTTTTAAGCTGCTGATATAGTGTCCTTATATTTTTCATGTTGTATCTATTAGTCTGTAAGGTTTGAGGAACTTGCGATATTTATTTTTGCTTTGATCTGATATTTGCAACACACAGTATATTAATATGGACATAACTGTTTGCTTTTGTGCCGCATTATGAGAGTACATTTAAATACAAATCCCTGTACATCGGCTTCCTGTGCGCCGTATGGCCTAATTTTCTATTTAGCATTTCACAAATCAAAATGTCTGAAAACCGGAGTTATCCATCCTTTTCCAATTCCATCATGAATTTTATTCTTTCGTATATGCTATTTAAATGTTGAAGAAATCTTTGTGAAGTTCTTCCATCCCGTGTGGCTATGACAAAGGTATCATCCACGTACCTATACCAATGACAGGTTATCTTTTTGCTGATTCTACAGCTGGTTTTTTTTCACACCTCTCCATGCAGAAATTCGCGGTCACAGAAGATAGTGGTGATCCCATCGTGACACCATTCTTTTGCTTCTATCAACTATGATATACGTGGAAGTCAACACATGTTGAAAAAGGTCAGTATTTTTTTCAGAGAATATTGTTCTTAATTCTCTAAGCGAATTTCGTAGAGATACTTTACCAACTAAGTAAATAGTTCAGATTAAATAATTGACAACCAATATCCGACAAGAGTTTTTATTTTTGTTTGTTACGTATAACAAAACAAATTAATCTTGAAGTAAGAACAATTATTTATTGCTCCCTTGTAAATCAGTGTCCGGATTGTGCAGTTTCTAGGGCAAGATGAATTTCACAGACATTAGAATTCAGTATTTTACACCAGGCTGGAGGAATAATCTAAGAAAAAATATAATTCAGATCATTTAGAATACTAACGCATGCCAGCCAGTTATCTACACCTTTCAGCTTTTAGCGAATGCACCTTCATTATCTGCATAAAATCATTGGCATTCTTCTAGATGAAGCTTAACTAATCTATCAGTAGGACAGCAATTCGGAAACAGTTTTTATTCTTGCATGAGTATGGAAGAACAATGAAATACACACATAACCATGTGACACATTAATTTTATTTAAGGCCTTTACTCAACTTTTGGCTCAGGCCGTATGGATAATGACGGGAGAATTGGTAGATGAAGAAAGTGGGAAGAAACGGGAGAAACCCGAGAAAACTTACGCACACGGTGTTTGTCCAGCACGAACCCCACGTGGCATGAGCTGGGATCGAACCGAGGACCCCAATCAGAGGTGAGCGCTATACCACTGAGCCACCGCGGCCTTCATATGTAGGAAAGTATATCCACAAGCTACTAGTTCTTAAATAATTATAATAATAATAAATATTCTTACATAAAAATATAAAGTGGTAATAACGATACCTTTTTTTTTCGTATTTCGAATATGAAGTAGATAGGATGTATGATTAACAAACCACATGCAATCGTACAATTTCTTGTTAGTTTCGCGTTCATACTGTTCTTATGTATTATTTTTTAAGCTTTCCGACAGCCAACAATATTTTTTCTCAAAAAAATTAGCCGGAATTCTTTGAGCTGGAAAACATAGTGACTGCTACAAATCACAGTTTATTGTGTTCACAAGAGCTAGACGTATGTTTAAATTAATTTTTGGAGAAACATGTCAGGATAAAATGTCATAAAAATTATACCCCTAATAATTATAAATCGAGAGATTTAGGCTCCGGTGAATAAGTTAAACTAATGAAAATTAATAAAACCACGAATGGCGTAATATCATATAAAACTATGAATTGATCAGGAAATTCGTATTTCTGTTATTAATTTTAAAACGAGACTGAATAACTTGTGTATGACCATGATGTGTAAGTAGCATACACGTTTTAAAGTGAGGTGTGTTTGGCCCTCCAATGTTTTTTGTGGTAAAAACAATCATATTAGGTTCTAATGTGATTATTTTTATCACAAAATAACTTTGGTCTGCTTATTTAATTCTTAGGGCTTGTCCGTCCAACAAGGAAACGAAGGTGATGATAAAATTGATGTCTCTAACCCGTCTGTAACAAAAGTAACTTGAGTTGTTTCAGCAATACCAACTCACAAAACTTGATTTATTTCATAGAATATTTATTCATTTAGTAATTGTTATATTAAAACAATTGGAACGCTTACCTAGAGTACGCAGACTACACCCATAACAGTAGACCATTACAAGAGATAATATTGAAAACAGTTTTTTTAAAACTCTAAAAATCATGTACATTCGTTCGCCCTTTTCAATAAAGACTTTAATTCAACGTTGGTAAGTTCTTTGGTGGATATTGGTTGGTTGGTTCATATACATATTCAACTTTAGGTCACTGTCTTCAGGTATAGCTTTGTAACCTACTTTTTCTCTGCAACGTTTCCATAGACCTTACCTTCTCTTGTCTTTAGATAGTTTTGTAGCCTACTTTTTCTCTACATCGTTCCGAGACCCTTTATCTTCTCTTCAGGTACAGTCTTGTAATCTACGTTTCGAGATAGCTTCTCCTATCTCGTCTTCAGGTATGGTTTGGTAACCTACTTCTCTGCAATGTTTTCGTAAAGCTTATCTTATCTCGTCTTTAGGTAGACTTTTGTAACCTACTTTTTCTCCACTACGTTTCGAGATAGCTTCTATCTCGTCTTCAGGTATGGTTTGGTAACCTACTTCTCTGCAATGTTTTCGTAAAGCTTATCTTATCTCGTCTTTAGGTAGACTTTTGTAACCTACTTTTTCTCTGCAGCGTTTCCGTAGAGCTTATCCTCGTCTTTCGGCAAAGTTTTGTAACCTACCTTTTCTCCACTACGTTTCGAGATAGCTTCTCCTATCTCGTCTTCAGGTATAGGAGAGAGGAGCTCTTTCGAAACGTAGTAGAAAAGTATAGACGTGCCAATCAAGTAGAAGTTTTTGAAGTCAAGAAATCTGATAGGTTTTGGTTTTGTTTTCCGTTATTCACGAGCAAATATGGCATTATTTTGTATGTGAGTTCGTTAGGTATTTTACCAGAAATAGATTATTAGCTAATTATATTTATAGATTCCTTGAACTAAAGAGTTACAATAAATAGATATTTTTTTTCTTTTCTTTACATGTCAGTAACATGTAATTAGATATTTTGTTTTTACCAAGTCACCTTTGATAGGTGGTATTCTGTGATAGTTTTATCTTGTGTTTTATTAATTATTTTTTTTTTCTTATGATTTATTGATAATTTTTAAGCTCATTCAAGTAATGTGTAAGTGTAGTTACTTGTATAATTGTTATTTTGATGCTTGTACGTGATCAGTAGTTATTCATTATGGTTTTGTAAGCTTTTTGAGAAGTTAATTGTTTGAAAGTGAACAACATGTTGTCCAGTTATGAAGTTGGTGATTGCAGTTGAGGCTAAGAAAACGGCTAGAATCGTGTACAAGGTGTAATGTCGTTTCCGTAATCAGTGTGATTGCGATTATATTTAGTGCTAGTCTATTATGAAGTACTGAGACAGGTTCTCATGTGTTTTTGCTTTTTTTTTTTTTTTTAATTTTCATGAAGGATTTTAACTTTTGATTGTAGTCAGTGAAGTATTACTTAGTTCGAATGTATGCTTGTCTGTGTATCGAATTTGTATATTTGGGTGTAGATGTATGTATGGATATAAAAAGCACGGATAATTTTAATTTGAGTAGTTATAAAATGTATTTAGTTTAAATTCAATGTATTACATTTGTATTGCCACCTAAAACACTAAAAGAATTACGTGTGATCAGGTGGGCGGAATGCGATTTTCAGTATGATTTAAACTGTAGAGTACAGGCAGCGAAGTTGTTTTAAGTTCATTAACAGATTTCTAATTCTTGACTGAGTAATTAACACAGTATGTGACATAGGAAAGTATTACTAAGGGTCAGTTTGACCGCTAAACTTCTGGTCAGCGTGAAGTTGAGGCCAAGTCTGATTTTGACCAATGAGAGCTGGCCTCAACTTAGCGGTCGATTGTAGAGCTGACCCTAAAGAACACTATTTTAGAAGTGCTTTTTTTTTTAAGTTCTGTTGAATCGAAGCGTTAAAATAAGAGTCGACTTAACCTTTTAACTATGTGGAATAATGTATAACAAAGCGTGGATGTATTTTCCTGTGAAAGAACACAAGAGGAAGATGATGAGTGCACCTCGTGCTCAAAGTCGGAGCAGTCTACCGTCTATGCTTTGTATAGAAAAGGAATGTTCTTTTACAGTAGAAGTGTTAATTGAATGGATTTTATGGTGTGTTTCTCATTTTATACAGAAAATCAAGTTGTTATGTTTACTTTGTAAGGATGCCATTGGGAGAACTGATTTCTTGTCAATCTTCCAAGTGAATGTCGTGCCATGGTACTTGTGAACCATACTATTTATTTTTTACAGTATGGTAAATGAATTAGTGAAAACTTTTTCAGATCGTATCAAAATAACTTCTGCTATATGTTCCAACTATCGTTTTAAATTTCGAATTTTCTTGGTGAATCATTTGGTCAATTATCGTTAATTCACGTAAAAGAATCGACAATTAAGTATCACTTCAGTAGACTCGTAGCTTAGGTAACCTCCCCAGCTTTCATTAAAGATTGCTGTGGCACACGTTTTCATTCGTTTTCGATCCTTATGTTATGTTATGCAAGAAAATCAGTCATTAATTCTAGTAGGCAGTCCCCAAATTGTGTATACTCAGATGTATGAAAAATGACACAACAAAAGTTTTTGCAAGTCGGAAAAATTGCACAATTTGGCAATACCTACAATTTTTTTTTTCCTTCTTTTCACATACTGGTAATCTGTTTTACATGTTCGAATTATCCATATACATACAAAAGGACACTTTTTACATAATATGTTGTTGCGCTGACGAAGAATTCAGGTGGATAGCGAAAAGCTTTTCCACAGAAGTTACTTCTTTTCGGTTAAGAGGCCGCGTACAAGGTCGTATTTTTAAAATAAACAGTTAACGTGTTCTGAAGAGCTACAGTGTGGAGTTTTCCGAACGTCTTGATCATATTACATGCATCTGAGAACACGATTATGGACTATATAATTTTTCCAAGAACTCAAAAAGTTGGTAGAACAGTTGAGAGATTATGGTATAAATAGATCGAAGACTATATAATAAATGCATGATCAAAAATATTGTATTAATAAACGAGTCGTCAATTGAAGTAATCATTAGTACATTGATCGTTATAAATAATAATTTATTATTATTGCACTTTCCATGCTTACTCTTAATTATAATTCCATCAGATTGATTAGATCGCTGAAAGCAGTGCAAGTAAATTAGTGCTCAGCGATCAAGTCATTTTGGTCGGTTAATATATATGTTATTATTCAAATTATACATTTGGTTTAGTCATTTGCACCTAACAATGCGTATATACAGAAGTTTTAGTGAGTGTGTTTACATTTTTACCATCAGTTGATGAGTTTCGTTTACTTTCAAACGTTTCGTATTTATATCCATAGTTGTGACGTGCCAAGCACGTGTAGGGTGTGAAACCGTTGGTTTTATTTGAATTTAGAAAAGTAAGCGGAATCGATTCGTGTATAACCTTTGAGCCAGTTATCCAGTATCCTAGAATCTAGTTCCCCTTGGAAAGGTCAGTTTGGTTGATATTTCGGATACATTTTTTGATGCGGTAGCATTGAGGACCCTTGTACAATATTACTTTCATCGCCGTGTCTAGTAATACGTTTTATATTACAAAATATTTCGATGCGTTGTCGCAGGTCACAAAGTTGGAGAGTATCATCGTATGACCTTTGATACATTTTTTTGATTGTGCCTTTTGGCTCTAGTGATATTAATGGAGATGTTTCTTTGTAAGGCAAAGAAGAGTATATGTTTATGTGTATGAGATAAAAGTGCCTGCTAACAGTACAAGAGTGAGAGGTTGTTATTAGGAGAGTTAGTGATGTGATTATTTTTGTATGAGTGGAAACAAAATTTACTGTCACTGTTTCCGTATAATTTCCATTATGTCATTTGTTGTATCCAATTACAAGAAGAAAAAAAATACCAATAAAAATAGTTGGAAAATATTGTACGTCTTACTATTACTTTATTTCATAAGCAGCGTATCAGACAATATTAAGAAAAGTGTGTTTTCATTATGTACTCAGTGATGTAGGTGTACATTTGCACGCACCTGCACTTATCCTCGCCCTCTCGTCGCAAGGCTTAACGCCTCCGCTCAGTGGCCGTACTTCATTTCCAGGGACAACGCCGGTATGTGCATTGTAGACGGAAAAAAACACCAATGTCACAGTACCTCGGTCATCGTAGGGATCAGCTAGACAGTATTTCAGTGTCAGATTGGGTGCAAGTCATCGGATCCTGTGTCACATTGATTAAGCGACAGGCTACAGTGATTTAGATGACGTCAGCTTCAACCAGATAGGTAGTACCAGAAACATGACTTGTAGGACAATATGGTGAACGTTGTGATCCAGCGGGCGTCGGTGGCGTTGCTAAGGCTCCCATCTCACAATGCCACCATAATTTGTCTACAGGCTTATGACGCGTGTCTTTGTTTCTTCCTCTTACAAAATTGTCGTCTGCTTTCCCAGAATCTGCGTGAGTTGTGAAGATAAAGCATGAAATAAACACTACAACGTTGCGCATCTATGCTTGGCAGTTGCAGCTCACTGTAACAGACTGCAACTGCATTCTCGTTGTTGCTAATGTGCGTGAAACTTCGCAATAATGCTCCAGGCACAAGGCACTCACACTTCCACCGCTTACAAGAAACCTGGTCTCCATCTGCTGCTTCCCCACTCACTAAAATCAATAACCCAAAAATTTGTCCCCCCTCATTGACTGCCCTGTCGCTGTACTTTTTAGTTAGCAGGGTGTCCACGTCTGAATGTAACGTGAGTGAGTGCCTTGTCATTGCCCACCACCTTTTGCTTCCAATCAGAAGAACAAACACTATCTTAGTCGTTTCCAAGGTTACCGTCCACGAGCTACGGACGTAATAATTAAGTTGTTGTCTGTGTGACTTCCTTCGTGATATCAACCATTATTAACTTCAGAACATGTGCATAACACCATACATGAATTTTACCTGGAGAACCATCAGATAACAATTTCTTGAAAAAATGTATTAATTGCGTCCGTCAGTAGTTACAAACTTACTTTTGACGCCTTTCACGTCGATATTTATACGCGTGTAAAAATTCTAATATTTTATATATGTCCCGTCCTTTTCGTGAGTCACAATTTAAAATTGGAATGAGTCGTAAGTGTACTGCAGGTCATTTCAGCAGAAATCATCCAGATTTTAATAAATTGATTGCATGACCATTTCAGAAAATTGGTTCGTTGGTTTAAAAACATAAAATTAAGTTTACTTCTTTCATTCATCCGTGGTGGCCATTTGTCCCATCAGGTCGACGCTGTATTTGAGCAAAATCAGTGTTTGCGGAAGCTGAAATATCTCTGGAAACAACTTATAGATATTGAAACGGTCTGTCTTTGGTTCAAATAATTATTGGGGGGTACTATTTACAGGAAAGCTGAGGTTAAAGCCTAACATTTGGGCTTCAATGTGTGAAAAATGTAATTTTTGGAGTTCAAGTGGTCAATTTTTACCGCGAGTCAGTGTTCGATTTGTTATAAAGTCGAAGTGTGATCGTAAAACTACTACGTGTTTGGGTAGAAATAAGATTTTATACCTGGTTGGGATGATATTTAGAATTATGCAACCGGGGATGAAATTCTCAGGTACCAGGGAAATTCCTCGACAAATTGAACACTGCCGTAAGTTGGCATGTGCCAAGAGAGTTTATAGCCAAAAAAAATATATATATATATATCATCCCCTAGAAAGGATTGCTGGCACGCAAGGGATTCCCAGAAATTCTCTGAAGTAAAAATGGGTCACAAATGATCATGAGTTTTTCCACCAGGAAACATTAATCGTTTGTAGCAAGTTCATATCCCAAGATTCCATACACCGAGCCAATTTCTAAAAAAAAATATAAAAAATGTGGTTTCATAACAAGCAAGAGTAAGAATTGCGTATTTTCATCGAACATTTTATTTCTTCGTTATGAAAGAGATTGTCCGATTGGATGCTAGGGATGAGGTATGCCATCTTCGCTCACAAAGGAAGTCGTTTCATTCATGGTCATTTCGACCTACATCATCTACTTCAAAAATATTTCGAAATAACTTCCGCGCCCATTGCGGAATTTTTTAATAGAGCAAGTTTAAACAAAGTCTTTCTGACGGTACCATGCCACATCTCTACTGTTCGTGGTGTTGGAAATACTATGGTCTAAAGTTCATTTTCCCACTTTTGGATTTTGGAATCTGAACATGTTAAGATCTGCCTATTCATCACGAAAAAAAAAAAAAAGATTAAACGTGAAGTGTCCTTGCGTTTTAAGTTGAAAGCTCAGGTATTGAAATTTGGAGTAAGAAATTTTGAGGGAAGAATTGTTTGATCTTAAAATAACAGATTCTAAATAATTTGGACTTTTTGAAAGGAATTATCGTGCGTCGTTGCTTGAAAACAGTTTTATTCTTTAGCACTTGGGAGAGGCTGTCATTATTGGGTCGTATAGCGGTGATTTACAGTGCAAACATGAGCAGTTTTATGTTAAACGCGTGGAAATAGCCGGAACAGAAGCACGAAGCATTCACATGGCTGCCCTTTAAATTACATTGCTGAGAAGGTAGTTATGCCTGACTCCGGAACAAATCTGGGAGATAATTTTTGCTGTTCCATCAACTTTCCAAGGGAAGGAATGGGACAGGTAACGCAAAGCCTTATTTCGATTGAATGCATAGTATCTAGTAAAGATGCATGTGTCTAGCAGTGTCGGAATTAAAGAAGGGCCAGATGGGGCAAGCGCCCCGGGCGGCACGTTTAGAAGTCGGCAAAAACATAAAAAATAACTGAAAGCTCCTAAAAGGAAGTAAAATCACATATTAAATTGAAATTGACCTAAACGTGCTCAAAATTTTCAATACCTGCGCACTAAAACATTTTTTCTATTATACAACCTACCTTCATCTCTAAAATTCAAAACCGTGATTCAAGACAGATAGGTAGGTCTACTGCCTTACTGGAGTTGGTAATAACGATGCCACGACAGGCTCCAGAGAAGATAAAAGTACATTACGTGATGCGAGAGAATGTGGCCGCCGCGCCGGCCGGTCGTGTTGTTTGGCTAAAAAACGATAGAAAGAGTGGCAAAATTTAACATTGCTCCCATAGGAAAATTTCGAATTCTGTGAGCGCCAAAGAGCTTCATGTGATGTGCACGGTGTATGTCTATACAACATAACATCGAAAATAAGAAAAAATAAGTTTTTTCACCCTTGCGGCGCAGTGTTGCCAACCAGGTAGGTATACTTTCCCCAATAAAAACTTTATTTTTCATTATGTTGTAAAGACATCCATCGTACATCACATGAAGCTCTTTGGTGCTCAGTGTTGCCAACTGCCAAGAAATTCTCCAAATACTGCGATTTCGCGCTGCCGTCTTGGAAAAAAAAATTTACTGTCATCGCACATATTGCGAACACCACAGATCGGAATTTTTAATTTAACGCGTGTGGAACCTAAAAAGGAAAAAAAAAAATAATCAAATCACATTTTAGAGACAGTGTGAGAGAAAATTAGGGTTCGTATTACAGTATTATTATTTTTTAATTCCCAGCTTTCGGGACTCTGACTTGCGACATTAGATATGTGTAGTGTTGTAAAAAGAGTTTTTTCTGTTCTTTTTCATGTTATTTTTTTTAAATAACGTTTTTTCACAGCAAGAGATTTAACGCTTTACGCTACAAATAATCAATGTAATCAGCAGGATTGGAGTTAAGCTTTCACATATTGATCTCAGTTTATTATTGCTTTAATTTGTTTTCCTGCAGCTTTACGAGACAAATGATGGGAATATGGGATTATTTATGCATTCACAGTGACATTGCTATACTTCCTATATCTTCACCCTGACAAACATAACGAATTATTTAAAGACATATGGACTGAAGTTATTTGGTATAGTTTGCATTAAAATACTACTAAACTTCTAGGGAACTGAAGAAATATTTTGAATTTTAGGAAGAATTTAAGTTCCTAGAGATAATGCAACTTCGAAGACATCTTTACTATATACTGAAAAAGTATGAGTTCTTACCGAAATATGCTCTCATCCCGTATATACAATACATTAATTTCTATTTATAGTATTATTCAAGGAAGATATCTATTTTTGATCATAATTACTGTCCTCAAAAATCAATTATCTTTAGCTCAAAATATTAGGAAATAACCTGCTTCTATTCAAGGGGAGAGATATATGTTTGCGTGTACTAATACATTGTGTTTCATTATAAAAACACTGGGTATTGCTCCCTCATGCTCCGGGCTCCAAGCCTCGCCCCATACTGTGAATATATATAATAATACACAGCCATATTCAATCCACTACTGGATGAGGCCTCTCCCGGAGGGAGGAGGTGGTCTACTGCTCCCACGCTGACCAGACATGTTGGGAGAGGAGAGCCGAAGCTCTCAACTGTGATCGCTACCTCTTTATTCAGGTAGCTCCCCAATTGACCTCACGACGCTGGGTGGACGCCGCATAGGCAACACCATCTGGAGTATGGAACGGTCACCCGTCCAAGCACTGACCAGACCCAGAGCTGTTTGACTTCGGTGAATATATATATATATATATTTATATATAGAGAGACAGTGTAACAAAAAATATTTGATGTTATATACATATTTCAAAAGAGTTGTATAAATACATAATGAATACTCTTGTAAACAAAGAACTACATATAAGTTTCTTCTAATGAGTGTTGCATTTAGGGCTCTGAGAACTATTATTTCAAATTATAATGTAGCCAAGTCCCGCGGCTCCTCTCTCTCTCTTTTTTTTTTTTTTGAAAGCATAGGAATAGCTATCGGCACGTAACAGTATGGGGGCCATTTAAAAAAAAAATGAATTTGAAAATAGGGTGGCAACGCTTTCAACTGGGTGCTTGGGTATCACAGTATTTTTCAATTGTGTCGAATATGTATACTCAAGACTTGGTGCGGATACGTCGAACTGAATGCAAGTAGTAAATATTTTAATTTTCAAAATTTATTGATAACACTGTCAACTGTATAGTACCTGTGGTCAACTCTATGACGCGTCCCAGTACATAAATATAAAGTTTGATCCTAATACGTTAAACGACATGGAAGCAGTTAAAAATTTTAATTTCTGAAATTGGTTGGCAAGACTGACAACTGCGGCCCTAGAAGTACCCACATGAACTGTCCCAGTACCTAATGCAATGTCAAATTTTGTGTAAATCAATGCATTCGTAGCGATTTGTATTAATAACGGCATTTCTCAAAGTTAAATTTTAAAATAGGCTGACAACACTGACAACTGGACCGTTTGAGGTCGGGGACACCCAAACTTTCGTTTAAGCTAAGTTTGCGGGAGATACGGCATGGAAGATTTTATTCAAAATTATTTTTTTGAAGTTGGCAACACTGAGAACTGGAAAACCCAGAAAATCTCACATATGTCAAAAATATTTGTAATCTACGGTGTAATTTATGTTGTGCTTCTTCTTAATTACTTACATAAAAGTAATTCTTGCTTAAAGAGACGTTATTAGTATTACAATTTCTGCCCTTAATAAAAACGAAGGCTCATGGAAGTTTTAGAAGAAAACGAACTTTTTTTTCTATTTATAACACTAGATATGTTGCATGTTGGAATTCCTCTTTAAAAAAATATTTCCAAAAATAACACTTTATTTGTGTGCAACGCGCATTCAGCTTCGACCTTTTCTTCCCGTCCTATGACACTTCAAGGTAGACGAGACATGACTTTTTAGACACCTTGTATTGTTACAAAGTGAATGGAATTCATAAGAATCTTTCTCTCAGACTCTATAACCAGTTGTGGCGGTAAGCCATTGGGGTCCTCCCCGCGGAAAAAATAAGGGGCCCTTTGATAAAACACTTAAAATACACGATCTCTGAATATATATATATATCGGGAAACCGGGACAGGACCGGGAAATCGGGACTGTCGCCCCAAAAGGCTTCTGCCACTAACTGGGAGGAGACCCCTTAATCCCTCTTGCTGAGACTTAAGGGAACCGACCGGGGTAGACGCCTAATGTCCAATCCATACGTTCACGTCGTGGGACCTGTTAGTACCCAAGCAACTGCTTGGCGAACGAACATGGATGGGCTGCTCACCAACCCGCATTAGCTGACAGCGTGGTGAGTCAAATGTCAGCACCCCTCCTTTCTTTACATATGATGGTACAAGCAAGGAAACAGCCTCGGAGGCCCTCATTACCCGGAGGACGGAATGCAGCTGGCAACGGCAGCGGTCAGTCCTGCAGGAAGTCAGAGGGTCAAAATGCCCGGGTTTGGACTGTAGACTGCCAGGACACCGACACGGCAACTCGAACGGACCTATACGTGGCGACCCTCAACTGTAAGTCACTTGCAGGAGAGGACAAATTAGAAGAACTGCAGAATTAACTTAAGAGGATTAAGTGGGACATCATAGGATTATCAGAAGTGTGGAGGAAGAATGAAGAACAGTTGGAACTACCGTCAGGGCACACGTTCTACT
>JAGDQP010014031.1:0-21937 GCA_022664845.1 Lepisma saccharinum
TTTTTTTTTCTATTAAATGATAGTACTTTACATTTACTTATGTTGACTAAAAGTTGATTAATAGCACACCAGTTTGCAATATTATCTAAGCTTTGCTGAAGTCTTATGCAGTCTCCGATAGAGCTGACTTTTATATATATTTTAAAATGATCTGCAAATAACAATTTTGCATTATCAGGCACACAATCAGGAAGGTCATTAACAAATAAGAGGAATAACAAAGGTCCTAGGGACGAAACTTGAGGAACTCCTGAGAGTGCAGAATATTCATATGATTTGTATCCTTTATAGACAACTGATTGCTTTCGATTTGTTAAGTACGAATAGAGGAGCCTTATCACAGTGAGTGAGAAGTAATAGTGATTTAAGTTTTCCAGTAATATATTGTGATTAACCCTGTGAAATGCTTTCTTAAAGACCATATAAATCACATCAACTTGCTTGCCTTCGTCCATCGAATTTGCTATGTAGTTCGTAACAAGTGCTAAGTTTGTTACCGTGGATTTCTGAGAAACAAAGCCATGCTGCTTAGTTGAAATATCTGGTTGAATATGATTACTAATTCTCTTATATAAGATCTGTTCAAATACTTTTGCAAAACCTGGTAATATTGCAATTGGCCTGAAGTCATTAATGTCTCTACTATTATTAGATTTTGGGATAGGACAAACCAGGGCAGATTTCCATTTGTCGGGGAAAGTACATGTTTTTAGGGATAAGTTAAATGCTATCAATAGTGGATATTTAAATATATCAACACATCCCTTAACTACATATGAGGGTATGTCATCAGAACCAACTGTCGTTTTCGATTTTAAATTTTTGATAGCATTTTCAACTTCCTTTAGTTGAATTTGGTCAATGCACAGTGTCCCTATTTCACCATTTCTGTTTCTAACAGCATCACCATTAAGATTATTATATGTGTGAGAGTAGGATAGAAATACCGATTGAAAATACTGAGCGAATGCATCCCCTATCTCATCAGTCCTAGACAGGTCATGACCTTCAAATTTTAATACATATACAATTATTGTAAATGCAATTTTCTTGTTAACGAAGAAAATGTAAAAATATTTTGGTACAACGCATACCTCAGTATGGCATTCCGAGTTGGGGTTATGCTTATCCTTCTCACTTGAAGCTATTGAAAGTTCAACAAAATAACACCATACGAATATGCTTGGAGAAAGGTTTAGATAAAAGAGTAGAAGTGATGTATAAAGATTTTTCAGTGTTAACTCTTTCATAGCTATATTCAGTGACGGCGTAAGGCAAGCCTGGGCCCGGGCCAAGTGAACTTAATTGAGGCTCTTTCACGAACGCAATCGTGAGCTCCGACTGCTACTATTGGCTGTAATATCCTAATTCTCTGTTATTCTGAGCCTCGCCGGAAACTGTGGAGCTCGTGGGGGACTCACTAGACAACATTGAGAACTTCTCGTTCACTCGCTATAACATATGCATGATAATGAATATTGAGATTGTGGAGAGTCATGCTTTTCAACCATACGAGTACAGCCAAGCGCACAAGTAGTAGTCCTGAGATGGCGTAGTTATTGCGTCACCAACCACCATCGAGGTGCTATACTTATTTAATGAGCGGGCATTCACTTGTCACGATCGGCGCACAGTGGGACGAAAACCCCTAAAACACGGCGAAATTAATACCGTCTGAATGCTGAAGAAATATTTATTGGATCTTGGTTAGGGGCTTATTGGTGTTAAGTACAAGGTTATGCCATAAGTAATATCGTGTGTGCGATGACTGCTGCAATGGCGCCATCTGACGAGCGCATAGTGAAGTAGATGGCTCATGTCATATCTGAGTTATATATGACACTTGATGCAGCAGTGTATAGAAGGAAAACGGCTTCTCCATACATTATCCTTGTAACACAGTCGACCAAATGTGAGAGTTGGTTCTCCGGCGTAAGATCGTACGGTACAAACGACCTTGCGTCCCTCTACCAACTTTAAAAAACACTAGAGGCCCTCACAGATGGTAGAGACCTTGACGAGGTTGTGAGGCTTTCAACCAACTTCTACCTGTACCACAAATACCAAAAACATGCCAAATTGGACAAAAATTAATTACTTCAAGTCGAACTTGCATTACTAGTTTAAGCGAACCATGTCAGTCGTCGTCACCCAATGTACTACAAACATCCGTTTAGAAAATATGTACGATGCCCTAGTTTTTATCTTCACTGGATCTGAACCTGTCAAAATAAAGCATGCTTGAAAGGAAAGAAGCAGAGATGACTTGCTAGAAGGTCCTCAGAAATTCATCTAAAAAAAAACTAAGCAGACTGCCGATGGAATACGTAGGAATTTCAATTTTGAATTTTACTAACGGCTACTCCAAACAGTGAGGCTATTGCCATGATTTTTTAAAAATAAATTTAACATTATATTAAATTAAATGTATCGGATTCTGGAGTAAAAAATTTAAGTACCATTTTTTCACCCATGACATCACCCCGGAAGCAGAGAGAGTCACAGTCAAAACACGTAATCTTATAATCTGATAATTAATTTGATCATTAAAGAGGTATTTTATGCACATGTAAACATCAGGTACTTATACCTAGAATGTCAATGCTTATTTTTAAATCTCCTCTTGCTTAACACTTCTTAGTAACAAAACCATGGAAATAGCAGGAAACACGAGCTTGCCGCCCAAACACAAGACATTTCTACTAAACGAAGTGACGTAATAAGCATATTGATGGTGCCTCTTACGTACCAGATTATGGCTGCTAACTTGATCTGCTTTTGTCACCAAACGATGAAAGGTTTTCTTGTTTTTACGTGTTTAGTAAAAACATGACGACCACTGAAGCAGTGACGAGAACTGGTATCTTTGCCTTAGTGTTTGATATCTACATATTCGACATATTGGTCACTCCTTGTTTCATCAACAATATAGATGTTTCATATCGACAGTCAGAAATGGCCTAGTCATAAGGTTGTCATTTGTTTTGTGCAGAAATTTTCATTAAATATTTGGAATCAAACATACCGGCATAGTTGTCTGCGAAATACTGATATTGTACATTTAAAGTCCAGACTTTGAATTAAAAGTATTATAAAGCGAGTTTAATGAACATATTGTTCTGTAATATTCACGTCTTGTTATAAGCGGATCATTTCTAAAAATACAAAAAACAGTGTTGACAAATGATATCTACTTTTTTCTAGATATTTTTTGTTTTGTTTGTATTAACACACATAGAAGTCAAGATTATCACAAGCTTACTTTTTCACTTCATTTTCGCTTGTGTAGTTTGGATTGATGCATCAAACATGATTCAAATTTGAAATTAACTATACTAAGTTCTCTTGAAAGCAAGCTTGTCAGATGCCAACATAATTACATAGTTTTGAGATACGTTTGGTTGGTCGAGAGATTGCCTGGTGATTTCTATGCACTTGGTCACGGGTTCAAGTCATGTAGAGGGTAGACTGAATGAGGTAACTCGAAGCCCTCTTTACTATAAGGATGTAGGACCCATCCCTAGAGCAGTTTAGTACGTTAATAGCAATTCAATCAAACATATTTTGGAAGACATGGACTGCAAAGATAACAGAAACCACTCCACACGAAATTCCTTGTAAAAGAAAAAAAAGAAAGAAAGAGAGAAAAACAATTTAACTAACAAGGAATGATACCCAAGTGTGACACGTCGATTGCAATACTATTGCACAGATATGTAGAACAGCAAAAAATAAGCGACAAGTATTTTTTTTATATCGGCAGCCGTGAACGTTTAATCAAGGGTAAAGGTAGATCAGCATTTTATAGCATTCCTAATTGAATATTGTTTGTATTCAATGGTTATCACCTCTAAGAGATCCGAAATATATTTACTACGAGTATTTCTTGAACAAAGTTTAAATACAGTTTGTAACATCTCTCAGGGCTTCTAAATGGACAATAGACTTCTTTAGCTTGTTTCAAGGTCATCGATGGTGGAAAATGTGAAACGGAAGGATCAAACCTGCAGGCTATGCACCATCCCATAGTTCCACAAAGCGTAGGTGTCGTGTATGCTATCGGTACATAGGGATATTCTAGCCGGAGGTCTGGTGAACTTAAGTAGGAGGACATAAGGGAGCTATCTTTTACTTTGTGGTCATGGCATTCTATTGAACTGCCAGGACTTCAAGAAGCAGTACCATAAATTAAAACTTAATGCGAATAACCACGGAGATACAATATATGATTAAAGAAAACATAATTTACAGTGATTACATATATATAATTAATAATAACACTATAAATATCAATTCAATTGCTGTTAAACTTCAAGATTGGTATTAATTTAAATGTTAAATCATTTTGATAAAGAAATAAGTTCATTAAAACAAACATAATTAATATTTGTTCATTTCACTACTTCAGAAAAAACTGTGGTGCTCTCTATTGAGCACGAAACCAAACTTTTTCCCATGCATCATAGTAATAATACAGCGTATTATTTATTAATAATCGTATTTAAATCATTTAATCAACAATAAAGATAGTTAATTGAAGAACAGGGAGGATAAACGACCCGAGCCATCTCAGGTCGTTTTTGCGCAAAAGTCTTCATTTGAACCATCAAATTTTCATGAGCATTTCAGCGTTTGTTTCATTCTAATATCTGTAGAATTGGATTATTTATGGGAATTTTTATGCAGCTGTGTTTAGCGCCCTGTATGCCAGCTGTCTTAGGCTCGCTCCGTCAGAGACTTTATTGTGTGATACTGTTGATTAGGTTATGAGATAGCTCGTACATCGTATGAGTTAATATTGTGTTTGACGAGGTGTTGACTTGTCGACAGCCCCTGGTAATGTAAAAACGACCTCTGGCACTACCTGTTCATATGTTGTATAATGTTTAAAGTACCAAATATATAAATATTCAATTTATGGAATATATATCTAAAGGATATGTACTTTTAAGTCATATTCGTAATTTTATTTAATACATAAAATATTTTTCAGGGACACAAAACTCAATTTTTAGACTCGGGTCGTTTTCCCACCCAATCCTCAATTAATAAAATTAAGAATAATTAATATTTTAAAAGATAATAATAATAATATATGAGCTATGCTACAAGGAAGGGGACATTTCACATTTTACAAGGAAGCCCCGGGCTGCTATTTCAATCAGAAGGGAGCATATCGAGCAGACGAAAAAAACAGGTCCAAACCGTCTTGAGATTTCCCTTTTAATGGTACTTCAGCCGATAGATTGCAGACTGATTTTATTTTCGGAAATCGTGATTGAATTGACCTGTTTTTTCCCCTCGATATAATTCCTAAATAGAAGTAGCCCCCACCTACCCTATTTTATAGCAATAACCAAACGAATAACAATGCAGGAATTAATTCTATCCTGGACCTATTCAGAGTACCAGGGTACATTCCATCATTATCCTGGTGCGACCAAGGCAAATCAACGAAAACTTCTGACAGAGTTCAGCCACTTCTGGGTGGTCGCTCGGCGAAACTCAAGACCTTCCAAATGTGAAGTCAACGCTTTAGGAATTAAGCAACGTCCGCTTGAAAGAAAGAAGGCCTATATGGAAAAGTACTTTAATCGGAACTCTAACCGAGATCTTCCAGTAGGCTACCGGGAGTTCCATCACTAGTCTACTATAACTATATTCGATTCCTGTGTATATGCGGAATACCATAAATTGGTCACTGTTGTGGCGATCTAAATAGTAGAAAACGCGAACAGTAATTAGGAGATCCGAGTTTGAATTCCTGTCATGAGACTGATGCATTTTTGAAGTTATCATTCGTAAGATCTTTGTGTAAAGAATCGAAGAACAATATTATTAAGATAATATTCGGATCAAATAAAAAATCGAATAGTGCATTTACTACATTGACCCCGGCGAAACAATGATAATGATGGGTGTTTGGCTCGAAGGCCGAAGGTCTGACCCGAAGGTCTCTGAGCAAGGTGATCGACGATGGTGATTTGCCATTGTCTTTCATCGGATTAAGATGAAATCCTAAGGACTGATTCTACTGTTTAACCTGGACTCCAAATCACTTGTGTCCCTACCGGAAATCGAACGCGGGACCCCCTTGATAACAATGAAGCAAGCGTTACCACTTATCCACATAGTACACTCGGTGAAATTAAGACTGGTTAAATTTGGATAAAAATATCGGGATACGGGATTCTAACATGCCTCCTCTTGTGGTACAAGTTGAAAGCAAACTTTTGTCAAGTTTTTGTTGAATCATATGGATAATCTAAATATTACGAGAGGGATTTTATACGATAGGTCAGATAAGGTAAAATAACAAACACTTGTTTTGATATTATGGTCGTTTACGGTCCAGATCCCTCTGGTTGAATTTGGACACTCATCTAAACGAAAATAATACATAAACATATACATATACAGTCTCGGAAAAAAGAAAAGGCTGACAGACTGCACCAGAATCACCATTCCACACCATTCCGACCCCCAACACGATTTTAAGACACAAGTGAACGAAGACAGGAAGGAGGTAGGCAACTTATAAAAGACAAGTTAGAGTTTTGAAACCTCTAATATGCTTTCAAAAACCTCTCTCTCTCTCTCTCTCTCTCTCTCTCTCTCTCTCTCTCTCTATTTCGCTGTTTGCCTCTTTTTTAGCTACGTTTCCTTACCTATCACAAAGCACCGCATTCCCCACGCTTTCGGCACCCTGTATCACCGAAACTAAGTGGAGTTCGACAAATTACAAAATCAAATCTTTTGCTTATTATTTTGATTTTACAATGATGTCTTGTCCACCCTATTTATACATAAGGAAGATTAACGCGCTCACTTTCTGGTAGTTCGGAGTATATTTTACAACGAACTGTAGGTCCGTTCTCAGAAACTCACCAGCCCGTTTAGGACGTTCATATCATTCAATCAACAAATGAAACCTTATAACTCAACCACTGGGAATGCAAACCAGCCCTATTTGGTGCCAATACCAAACCCTGAAAATGAGGAGGGTTGACGTCAGGAAGGGCATTTGGTCTTAGAAGCTGTGACAAACCAGATTTGATGGTTGGTCTAAATGAAGTTTTGAAAAATGTTATGGCGTACGCGTAGGCGACGCGCAGAGTCTTTGCCAGGCTTTTGTGAGAAGTGAGCGATTGCTACCGAGTAGATGGCAGGCTCGGTTAAAGGAGCTAGTTCGCGTGAACCTCAGAGCAGTTTCACTAGATGTTGGGACGGTATATTGAAGAGGAAACGAGGTTGGAGACCTGATGGAAAGAAGGCAGTTGGATTCCTATGTGTGCAAGACACAAGATGGAAAGCGAATAAAGTACGAGAGCTAGGAGGCGTCTGCAAATTGCTGTATATTCGAACATATGAAATTGGAAGAAATGGCGTAGGGATTGTTCTTTTAAGAGATCCGAAAGTTAGTGTAAAAGGTGTGAATAGAAGGAGCGACAGAGTAATGATTATCACGATATGCATAGGTGAAACAATCAATGTAGTGTGTGGATATATTCCGCAAGTCGGCTGCGAGGAAATAGAAAAGATAGAATTCTGTGAGCATTTGGACCATGAACATCGCTCTGTACCCACAGATGAAGGAGTAATTGTGAGCGGTGACTTGAATGGACATGTGGGCAGAAGCAGAGAAACAATTGAGGAAATTCACGGTGGCTGGGGTGTGGGAGAAAGGAACGAAGAAGAAGAAATAGTAACAGACTTATCATCTGCAGTCGATCTGGCAATTTGCAATACATATTTTCAGAAGAAGAGGAAGCATCGTTTAACTTACATGAGTAGGTTGAGGAGAAAGTCAAATCGATTTCATCTTGTGCCGAAGACAACATCTTAAAGAAATTAAGAACTACGAGGTAATAAACTAAAAAAGCGTAGTCCCACAACCCAAATTAGTGAGTATGGACTAGGAGTTTACAAGTAGAAATAATAGGAGGCCGCGAAATGGAGAATCCGAAATTCTGATACAACTGAAAGAGAGCTATGAAAATTGTTCAGATGAGAGGTTATGAAAAACCAGATATGCAAGAAGATGGTGTGAAAAAATTGTGGAATGTAAACAGTAAGATCATGCTAATGGTCACTGAGAAGATTTTGGTGAACTAGAGGAAAGAACCCTTTTCAGGAAAGAGAAGTAGTGGTGGAATGAGAAAGTGCAAGAAGCTATTAAAACGAAGATAAAATATAAAACTAGATTGGACGCTTCAGTGACAGAAGAGGATAAATGTAGATTCAAAACTGCTAATAAGGAAGCAAATAATACAGTGGCTAGATACAAACTTAAGCCTGGGATGAACTGAATGACGAAATTGACACATCAGGTTGTGTGAAGAAGCAACACAGGTTGGCTAAAACTAGACACAAGCAAAATTAGCCATATAAGGCATGACCAGGATGTTCACGAATTACAGCTTACCAATGAAGATAGAATCAAAGAGAGATGGGCTATAAATATTTCGAAACACTCCGAAATGAAGGAAATCTTAGTTATGGTCAAATTCTTGGACCAACACCAAGGACAAGCAGGGAAGAAGTAGATAAGGCATTAAAGAAAATAGAGACCGGAAAAGTTACATGTCCTAACTGCATACCTGCAGAAGAGTGGAAGAGTTTGGGAGTACATTAGGTGTTACAGAAATGAGAATGCTAAGCTCGATGTGTGATATAACAAGAAGAGGTGAGTGATAAATGTGAGAGTAAGAGGAACAACCAAGGTGGAAGAGATATCCAAGAAGATACGACAAAAAAGAAGGACTACTACGGTATGGTCATGTAATGAGGAGAACAAATGGATATGCAGGGAGAGAATGGATGGGAATTGAAGTAGAGGGCAAGAGAGGTAGAGGGTGGCCAAGTAGGAAATGGATAGATTTCGGAGAGAAAAGTCTGTAAGGGGAAGAAATTCAGGACTGGGTTTTGTGAAAAAGACTTATCAGAAAGGTCACCTCCTGTCGGTGGAAAAACGGTGAGAAAGAAAAAGAATCAAAACGTCTCTATGGAATCAAAACGTCTCAGTTTCTTGTTTACCGTGTCCTTTCTGCATAAGATCGAACATAATCCTAGAGGTAGTATGGTCAGATGGTATTAATTCTCTCTCTCCCCCAACTTCTCTCTCAACCTTCTCTCTCTCTCTTTTCTTCTGTCAACTTTCCTCCAGTTTTCAGAACAAGTCCTACTAGCATGTTTTGCAGCAATCTTGCACATTTGAACCTTCCTTCTTGAAATCTTTAGAAATTCTGCATAGGGCTTCTAAATTGAATTTTATTGAATGCTTGAATGTCTCCTTCCCATTCTTATGCGGATTAGCCTTTAATAGAGATATCCATCATCGTATTAACATGCTTAGTAGGAAGTAGAGGGACCTTGCAGTATAACATATTATTTAACGTCGACCTCTCCACAGAAGTTAGGCTAATATGTGACAGCAGTATAAATGTAAGCACTGATGAGAGCACTGGAAACATTGTTTTCGTCTGGATGTCAAAAGCGAGCTTGTACAGGAACTTTGTGATCAAAGTATCTCGTAATATACGGAGAATCCTTTATTCGTAGATAATATTTTCCAGACCTTAAATTCTGGATATTTTTCTTCATTATGTATCTTCTGAAATGACTCCAGAGTAAAAAAAAAAATATGGACTATATATTTCGTGATAAGATTCTGCAAGCTTGTTCTTTACTTACTCTACTTGTTACTCATGTTTTATGAGAATTAGCTTTCATACTATTTGGCAGTGTGGAGATTGAAAAATATCGAGAGCTAGTTTTCGTTCCAGAATTATACTCTGCATTCCTCAGCATGCACTTTACACTCTTTGAATTACTCAAAGCTAAAAGCTTTCTTTCAATATAGTTTTGAGCAACTTTTCGAACTTGGTCTTTTAACCTACTTTACTTGGAGAGCGCAATGTGTTGATAGATACACTTAGAATACGGAGTTAGATATAAACAGCATATATAAATTAGAAAGATCAGGAATATTAATCTCAAGTAATTTCAACGATGAGAAGGAAATAAACTTCAGGAAATTAGAAGCCTTCGGAAATTGTATAGTGTACTGCATTGAAAAGGCACTACTATCCGGCTCTATTATTTGATATATATTTTAAAGTCAGCAATATTTTAGATGACTTTAGGGCTGACTGAGCCCGATATCAGTGTTGCCAGCCTATGCAAAAAATTATCTCACTAAAATATGTGGAGATATACTTTAGGTGTTGGTCGAAAGGTCTTAGCTGGACTAGCTCGAAGAAACTGGAGCCATCTTGATTGTTACAGTAGATCACTATTGTGGCGAAACGTTGGTTTCGGGAATCGAAACCAAAGCCCTCAAAATAACTCATTCCAACTTTCTATTATAATCTTTATTGAGATTTGAAAAGTGGTTTCCACTGTACTGCTTGGGGTTTGGCATAAGTCTTTTAACAGTACTTCTAAATGTCATCCCAAGGCAAGCAGGACGACAGTGTGACCACAAAACAGGACGTAACGATTGGGACACAGGAAAAGATAGTCTTTGTATCATCTTCTTGTGAAATCCCAATGTCATATATGGAAAACGTCAGATCGAATGTTCTAGGTTTTCCGGTCATGAGAGAGTCACGCGTTGCTGTGTCACCCAGGGCGTAGTTAGTGACCTCGTATAAATACGGTCGAGCGCCCAGGCTCGCTCTCTTCTCTTCCCTTGTTGGCGGTACTCTAGGACCGGCGCTCAGATGGCGTCCTCGGATGGTGACAAGAGTACTGAGCCGAAGTTATACTCAGGTAAGTGGCTTGTAGCCTTTCTTGTTACTAAAATGTAGTTATTTCATTTAATATCATTTTTCTCTCTTACAATGTAGTTTATCACTTATTTTGGTCTACCAGACCAAGTCGTCGAAAACTCTTGAACTGGCCCTAAATCATTAAGTCCAAATGATTAATTTAGCATTATACAATTGAACGGCACAAAATTAGTGTTATACTCTTGAAATGATCATATTTGTATTTCATTCATTCTTGTACTGGATAAATTTATGTTAGGATTTGGAAACTAGAAGAGAAGTAAATTCCTCTTACAATCTAGAATCTGTAGAATGATATCTTCATCCAGTAGAAATCAGAAACTTTGATTTCCCAGTTTTGATTTGCACACAAATAATTCTATATCAAATAGACATAAAAGAAACAATGTAACTTAACAATCCGAACATGTAAGGTAATTACAATTTCCAATTCAAGTAATGTAAACCCAATTCGAAAGAAAGTAATTCACCTGCTTAGAATGTTGTATTAGGAAATGTGTCAATTCTTGCATTGTGGTTTAATAGTTTGACAATCGAATAATAAAGTCTGTCGTAATAATTGAACTTACTAATCAATTTGTGATTGCTCAAAATTGTGTTGTAGTAATTATTTCAAATGTAACTTAAATTCCAATGTTAAATTTGTATTTTAAAGTACAGAGAAATCTAGCTCAAGTTTCGAGCTCAAGTAATCTATGAACAAGCTAAAATGAATAAGACAGGTTAGGAAGCTCTGAATTGCTAGTTAGGCTAGATTTACCTTGTCTAAAGTTTCTCAAGTTAAATACTCCCTTTATCTTTCCTTATTGTTGTTACGTTATTTTTGTTAAATAAAATTGTTAAGAAAATGTTCGGTAAATCCTTTAAGAACAGGTAACCCCATAAGTCCCTAATATTTTATTAGCAGGTCCCCTCGGGTGTCCAGGAGATGGTTTCGTGCTGAGTGCGTGAACCAGGAAAGAAGGTAAAGGTGTGCATAAGAAGTAACTTCTCTTTCAGGGAGGCGGCTGATCTCTTTAGGTGGACTGATTGGCTGAATATCGTACAAGTCTCTACCATCTGGAACTTTCATCTTTGTTTGCTCTACCAACGAAGTTTGCAGTGTAATGAGGTGTTAACCTCAAAAATAGCCTCCTCTGAGCTAGGCTTCCTCCGGAGGACTGTGGACTAAGTCTGTTTCAAGGTACTATCTCGGATGAAGTCCGCAGTCCGCCACACTATTGCCAGACTACTTTCTAAAATTCAATTGTTCCAATTGCTTCCATTTAGTTAGACGAAGCTGTATCAATATTGGCATAAATATTATTCGAGAAAATGCAGAAAACACAAACAAGCCCTACGTTACCAAGCAACCCACTTGCAGTTGTTGCCAGCTTATTTACTATGAATTTATCTTTATTAATTTGATTCCATTCTTTTAGCCGTAGCAGCACCAAACTTGGCATAAACATTGTTTGATACAATAGGGACATACTGCGAATGACCCCGCTTCACAGGAACCCCGTAGTCAGTGCTGCCAGCCAATGCCAAAAGCATATCTCATGAACCGTAAGGTGAAGAGAAATGCTTCAGGTGTCGTTCAAAATGGCTTAGCTAGTTAAAGCGCATGTGCATGGCAAAGGCTAATTATAGGAGCGGGGACAACAAATGTGTAAAGAGCGAGGGTAAGGAGAGCTTGTATCTAAATACTTACATCTAAATTCCCTAGTGGTTTAAGTGTTTCTCTATGGGGAAACAAAATAACCAGCACTCGTGTGTAAATGCAAATGTAACTTTCGTGTGCGGGGGACAGGGGTCTTGCCCCGTTTGCTTACATGCATGTTTTCTAACATTGAAGATAAGCATTTCTACAAGAGAAAAAGTGACATAATAATAAACCTTTTAGATTCCCCAGGAAGCCAGTTGTCAGTGTTGCCAACCATGTCACAAATATATGTCATGAACCAAGTGCTAAAAATAGACGGCAGTCTTTGTGGTTGTTGGTAGAATCGCAGTTCTAACTTGTTATATGAATAGATACCCAAGACCAAATTAAATTTGTTTTGTATTTCTCGAACTAAATGTACGGACAGGAAAACATTATTTAAAATGTCAGGTTTTTCTAAATTTTGTCTGTTACACATAATAGAGCGATTGTATAAAAATTTTACATTTTCTTATTTTTCAACCAATTAGGCTGAATTTGGTGTCAAATTAAAGATTATGGTTTTCTTGGTGGAAATAAGTAACACTGGTGGTGATATGTGACAGAGAAAAGTATAACTGTTTGTTGAAAGTGCATTTTTGCTATTCTTACCGCTGCAAGTTTGATGGGCAATATGTTCCAAACCACAACAAACACATGACTAATTGAGTTGTAGAGCGTAGTCTGAGGAAGAATGTGGTATACTTCCGAAACTGTTACGTTTTAAGTTATTTTTGCTACGAAAGAATACCAGACTTGTCAGAAAGCTGTTTTGCTTTATTCAAGATGAATACAAAGCCATATGTCATAATGCCCTACAAGGCCATATTGTCCTACTGGTTTGTATATCAAGTTCAATGATAACTAGATGTTAGTCTGCAAAGCTAGTGTCTTAGTTCCACTTTTTAACACTAGATGGAACAAGTATCAAATTCATTGTCAGTACCTCCACCGCTGCGGCGCCATTTTTGTTTTTATGCTACTTCTTAGGTTTGGTGGATGTGACTTTTTGAGGATAAATTAATTTTGTGGTAAGTATCCAATAATTTATGTAGAAGATATTTGTTACGTGAAATGTTATTGACCTGGAAAATAATATGTAACACTGTATGTACGTCGATACTTTGAACACTCCCTACTATCACTTGCAGAAAACTTGTCAGGGAAGTAAAACCCTTACAGAAGGTTTGCGATGGAAACTTACACACACTTACAGGAAACTTGTAGTGCAAGTGAAACATTTGCAGCAGGCGTAATGCGAACTTAACCACACTTGCAGCGCAAGTAAAATGCTTGCAGTGCTAGTGAAACACTTCCAGCAGGCGTAATGCAAACATACTTGCAGCAGACTTGCAACGCAAGGGAATAGTTTGTAGATAGCTTGCTATGCAAACTTACAAATAGGTTCGCTGCAAGTTCAAATTGCGAAAACTTGGAGGTTTGCATTAAAATTGAAGCAAATTAGCAGATTTTACATGCAAGTCTGCTGCAAGTTTTCTTCACTTGAAAAGCAAGCCTTCTACAAGTTTGCTGCAAGTTTGTCTCGCTATCTGGGGGTCAATCGGTTTAAAGTAGTCCGAATAGTTGACTAAGTGACCTCTTTCAATGTTTCTATTTTTTTTTTACATTTTATTCATTATATATGAATTGTTCAAAAGCGGTATTGTTTTAGTTTTATCAGCATCAGCTGATTAACGGTGGTCATTTGTTGTTCTCTGGCACAAGGCAAATATGTTTTGCAGACTTTACGAAAAATGTAATATTTGCGTACTGCTTTGTCACAGGACATTCAGACAATAAAGTTTCCCTCTTCTAAAAGATGTTTAATGGTCATCTGCATGAAAATCTTGAAACGTAATCAAAGAAGTAAAAACGGTATTTAGATGTGATTATCCGAAAAAAAAAAAAAAAATCCCGTTTTCATGCTACTGTTTCGCACGTAAATGGTTGAATGACAAAAGATATTTTTTTCACTCTATTACATAACAAAGTGCAGCTATACAGAATATGAAAGCCGAAATATGGTTCCTTATTTTTTATGAATTTTTCAAGACTCCAATCTTATATTTCATAAATATTGGAGACAATATACATGGTAGTGGTCCAGATGAAAATATCTTTCTTTAACATGTTTTACATTTGAGAAATAAGAATCTTCGACAGAATTGTCGTCTTTGAGAACTGAGTGTGAAAGGAGTTATAGATTTGCAAACTGGGCAAATAATTGTTGTGTGCACCTTTGTATGGACAATGGTTTCCTCACATATCTGATAGGTGACCAGATATTTTCTTTTTTTCACACCTAATGCACCTAGCTAACGAGAAACTATAGTTAAGTATTTACACAGGCTGTTCATAAAGTCTGTCCCACTAGAGATACTTTTGCAACGCACCAGAAGTTTCACGAAAATGATCGGTGTTATATTTAAAGGGTGTGTTATTTCTTTAATCTTTTTATCAGTGCAAAAACAGGGTAATTTTTCTCTTATTTTTCCATGTTCGCATTCACTTTTCTGTCGTTTTTGACATGAAGTAAAATCAAATATATTTCAGTATGAAATTGCTAATAACTTACACAAATAGCGCGCAAACGTTTAACAGGTTTATCAGCCACCTGATTTGAGCTTGTTAAACTTGATATTGTGTTGAAGTTAGTAAACAAGTATAACATAAATTGGTAGGAGAAACTTAAGTGACCAAATTCAAGCTTGCGGAAACAAGCAACTTTGCGAGGAAGCTTATCAAACGATTATTTAAAGTTTTGTTCCGTTCAGCTTCTGCTGTGGAACTCAGTGCACTGAGACCTCATCACGTGCCATGACTCTTTGACCCTAAACAAATTTTCGAGAACTTTCACCACTTAAGTACAGGCGTATCTTGCGATCTTAAGAAGTAAGAATAAATATCACTTTCAAAGGTAGGTTTAGTGGTCTGATGAGTACAACATTGGATTGATTTGTCAGTGGTCCTCGGAACCATTCAAACCCAGTGAAACGTTTCTATCCTTGTTTTCTTCTTTCTTGTCCTGTCAAAGGTGAAAATAGCCTCAATCATATTTGTAAACTAGACTGCTTGACTCAACCTTGTTCAATACATTTGTACTTGATTTGCTAAAGCTTCCATGAAATTGTCTCACTTGAGAAAGTAAGCTTAATTGACTGTTGAGTCAGATCAAAATCTACATTAGTTTTAAGTTTAAAGAAATATTCAGACACCACCGTTAGTAAAATGAAAATTCATGAATTAAAAAAAAAAAAAAACATTTGAACAGAACTAACCAGCATGTACAATTTCCGTTATTTCCAGTAGGCAATAATAATTCCTTAACCATTATGCATTCTCAAGCTCACAGGGATAACTATCAGACGAAAAAAAATATATTGTTAAATAACATTGTGGCCATTACCTCACTAATACCTTTCAGTGGAGTTAATTGTGGAAGACTTTATCCCTGGGCCTTATTAAGGCGCCAGCAGTTTCTTAAACTCAAGAATAGCAATGTGCTAACAATATTACAATGTATTACTTTTAAACTTTTCTTTTCCCTGCAGGTCTAGTTTAGAACTTAGATTTAGTCTCCAAAATGCAAATATTGCACGGTACATGCAGCGAAGTTAAGTTATTCCAAATGGAATATAGAGGTGACGTTGTTCATGCTGCTTTCCTACACGTGAATTTTGCAGCACAACATGCAAGACAAAGCGTGTGGAGGACAGTCATGCAGCAAGCAGCAGCCTCTTTTGCTTTAGCGCTGTGCTTTGCAGCGCAATATACCGCCGGCCTGAGCTTTAGATACCAAAAGGCCATAAATAAAATTCAACATTAAGCAACATACCGCGCCACAAAATTAACTGTGTGTAGGCAACGTTTGAGCCGCATGCATCAATCTAATTTACAAGATTTTAGATGGAGTAGACCTAGGTCAGCTTCTTTTCACATATAACGCACTAGTATGCAATTTGTAAAATGTGTGGGGGTAGTGGTGAGGGCTTTTGCATGCGCGCCCTTGTCGAGAAAACGCTAACAACCGAAGAATCAATTTCAAATAATACGATCCATGGTAAGAAAGAGGTCATGTTGTATAATTCAAAACGAGAAATATTGGGAACGTATCCAACATCCTTAGAATGAAATGAACAATAAAGATTACATTATGAAAGGGGGTGTACTTACATATGATACCTAGATTCTCTTTCCTAACTGAACTCTTCGGAGGACGAAAATACTTCTACATAAGGATTTAATCACTCACCCTTAAAAGATCTCTGTGCATAACTAGAACATAATATCATAAACATAAAAGTATATGCCCAGAGAAGATTATAATTACACTACGCCGCCTTCTGCGATTAGCAGGACGATTAGTGATATGAGATAGGATGAAATAGCAATTATAATTAAACACCAGAAAAAGCAAGACATTTTGGCAAATAGCCAACTAAAACCCACAATCAAACAGGTAAGGTCCAGTTCGGTTTTAACTCAGGCAAAGGTCTTCTAAAACTAATTAGTACTTTTTAATTGCGCTTTGCTTTTCTTTATCAAAGAAACCTCGCGAACATCCTCAAGCACTAAAGCATTTGTATAAAAAAAATATTGATCTCCAAGTCAGCTAGCTCAAAAAAATAAAAAAATAACTAGACCATATGATCTCGTCTTCGGATTAATATTGGGAAGGCATATAGGTTCGAGTCCTGCTACTGATCACATTGATATTTTTCCCCATGAGTTTCGCGTAGTCTATTAAGGGAAGTCACACATACAATAGAGAGTTGTTGTAGCTGAACAAAGTGTAGCAGAATTATGACGTATTAAATCGATTCAACTTGTGTATGCTCACCTCTGCTTCACTTCTCTCAATCGGTGTGTGGCTTATCATTTAAATATATGGGTTTACCAAGGTATAATTTTTCTTCTTCGTTTTGCATCCCATTCTTCTTGCTTTCTTAGTGTATGTCTACCCAACAGACGTAGTAGAAAGGCTTGTGAATACTGGTACTCGAAAATGTCTGTAATTATTAAACACTTGTGAGTTCCAAACCATATAATTAAAAAGAGAAATTTTATTTATTGGAGAAAATTTTGTCAATATATTTGCACTAGTTTGATGCCACAAAAATATTTCTTCCATAGCTTCACATTGTTCTGCTGTATAGTGCCTAAAGCGAAAAACTTCTTTAAGGCCTAGGCTATCAAAAGTAGTCTAAAATTTCGCTAGGTTTGAAATAGAAGATATTACAAGGTAAATCAAAGAGTTCTTGCTTAAGATGAAATAAAATAATTCCTGAGAAAAGAATACGTTTTAAATTAAAAATTAAAAACGTGTAGCAATTTCACCAACTAACTAACTATTTGACTTCATAAGACACATCAGGCAGTGAGTATGTCTGATGAAGCCAAGTAGTTAGTTAATTGATGAAATTGTTACACGTTTTTAGTTTTTAATTAAAACGTATTGCTTTGGTAAGCAATTCTTTATTTTACCTTATGTAAAAACGAAGCTTTGTCGGGGAAAATATAATAGTTTCTGCTGTTTTTGATAGTGAGAAAAAGAGAGGTACACAGAAAATGTCACTTACCATTCACCCTCTACTCCCCATCGGCAATTACACCTTTTACCAACATTCAAGAAGCTGCACAATGTCCACCAACATAGCATGTTAGCTTGCAACAAGGTTCTCAGTCACTAATTTTGAACTATTTTTGTTATAATATGTTGAATTTAATAACCAAGCATGAAACAAACTTCTTGGGAAAATAGTTGTTATAACTAGCCTAATGTTGGAACAACCGGATATGAGAGAACGCTTGTTAAACTTAAGATCTAATTGAATCTTATTTCGTTGCACTGCCGTTGCGTCTTAACGCAATGAAGTCCCATCACGTTCTACGAATGTTCCATCATAAGCTAATCTCCGGCAGCTGTTATCCTCTTACTACAGCCATATCTCGTCAATGTGATGAACTATCTATAAACAGCTCTTGGAAAACACAGTAGCCCAAGTAGTTTCGTGGTCTGATGGCTACAGCACCAGACCAGTCTTCAAAAAGTCCTTGAGTGTATTCCCATCAAACTTAAAGTTTTTCCTTATTTCTTAAAGAAATATGTTATAGATAAGTATTGTAGCAAGAAGTCTCATTTCCTCTCTGTCCTGTCAAAGCTATTTCAACCTAATTATTGCACATTAAACTGCTCCATTAATTTTATTTAAACCTTTTTGGTTTGATTTGCTTTGCTTGCATTAAGTTATCTTAATTGGGAAGGACAACCTTATTCACTTTTAAGCCAGGCCAAACTTGCAGTAGAGCGGGAGGTAGGGTGTCTTTGACACATAAAACACCGTGACTACCTGCCGCAAGTCCATCTCATTGGCGAAAAATTGCCCATGAATGTTGTTGTGCCGGGAATTGAAATAGGAATAATTTATTCGTACAAACTCCGGGGATTACACTGGGATGCACAGTGTCTTCTGCGCAAGTCGCTTGATAGTATCCCTTACCACTCGCGCCATATGTGGCCTGCCATTGTTGACAAAGGTGACTACAGTCTTGCTATTAACTAATGTTGCGTCGCTTTGCTACAGTGCCTGTTACAGATGTTCAGACTATTGTAAGGACATCTTGGTGATATTTTCCATGGTAACAGCTCGTAGTGCGACACTTGGCGGCTAGTCCACCACATTCAGAACAAGATCTTGGGTGTGTATAGACATGGTATTGTGTTAAGCAGAGAGTTCGGTAACAACCAACGTTGTCAGGTTTGGGGTTCTCATACGGGCAGAGGCGAACTGGTAAACTTTGGCCCACCCGGCTTAGCTATAGAGTTGGTCCACCACAAAAAAATATGGTAGTAGTTTGAAATTTGAGCTGCAGCAAGGAAGTGTATTCCGAAAGTCGGATAAGAACTATTTTGTGTCTCTAAACATAAGTTATCAACAAGGTTCTGTAGCAGCATAACCTCTTCATATTAAATATTTTACTAAGTTTTCTAATCTTGATTGACATTGTCGAATCTAGCTAATACCTCATATTTTTCGGTTTCTTGAACAAACCTGAAAACTTAATTTCAGTAGAACTAGACCTTTTCTGCGACAATGCATATATTTTCTGGAGTTTCTTCATAGTTAAGACAAGTTTAATATGATTCCGATTACAGTAACCTATAGGTATACTTGCAAGATGAGTGCATCAACATTCACACCTCATCGACATTGCTGTGCTTTTGTGATTTTACACATCTCTATTACAATGGACTACTACGATTTGGTGATAAACGAAACCCATAATTAATAACTTGTTTTCTATGTAGTAATAACAGCTTCAACATAGGCTGTATTAACATTAGCTACACAAGCTATAAGATGATTATGGACTTATTAAGATATCAAAGTTTGAAAAAAAAATCTGGTTGCTTCCAAACCTATAGTATGCGTTACGGGTTCGGTTCGTTTTGTCGACAATCATTTTGTCGACAGATTACTTTGTCGACACCACTTCGTCGACAGTTCACTTTGTCGACAGGTACGTTTTGTCGACAGGTACGTTTCGTCGACAAGCCACTTTGTCGACAGCTCACTTCGTCGACAGGTCTTTTCATTGATAAGTACAGTTCATTGACAGTTTATTTAATTTACCGTCTTATTTCGCCGATGATATTTTAATGGGCACTATTTTCAGTCAAGGCTATAGTCTAGTTTCACCCGTACAGGATTTAAGCGATGTGTTTCAACTTATGCTTAAAAGAATACACAATATAATACATTATTGTTTGGCTTTGCTGCAACATATATTACAAACTGCTATAATAGCTTCTTCCTCCCCTATTGCATTATTTTTCTCGTGTCTCTGAACTATCCGGCTGGGGAAAAAGGTGATAGAAAATTTAAATCCAGAAAATTCATTTTTTGCACCCCCTGTTGAGAATTATACTTTGAATTCAGAAATACATAGCATACGATAATTACAAGAAAATATTAGATAATTTTCTTGGTCTTGGGCGTTCGCAGGCAATAGCGCAAGAGGGGCATGTGCCCGGACGTGGATTTTTAAAAAACTGATACTAAACATTCGTATATTTTTTTGTAATAAAAATGAGATATGGGTTATTTTATTCTATGTACGCATTTATTAGGCCTATATTAGTGAAGTTTTTACTCCACGTATTTTTTCTCATGATCTCGTAGTACTACGGGCTTCTGACTTGCAGTGCAGAATAGTCACTTTTGTAATAGTACAGTGCCATTCTAACATCAGTATTGTCATTATTTTATAAATCCCAGATCATTAATATCAGGGTTTCCGCCAGGAGTCTTAGTTTGAGGGTGGGGTGTAAAGTCAAAACTGAGAGAGCGCAAATGGAGTTTTGCACGGTGTCTATTGATTTTTCACCGCAAAAATATTAAAGTTGGGTGTTGTCGATAATTTAGGGGTGACACCCTCACAGGAAGGCGTCTTTCGGAATTCCTAGTCAATATTTTTTTTGCGCTTCATGATATCTAAACCTAATGATTCAAATAATAAAAATAAACCTACGTCATTTTTTTTTTTTTTTTAAGTAGTTATTTCATCTGATCAGCATATTGTGGTTAACGTTCTGCTTCAAACTATCATACCTTTGTACCTGAAATTTCTTATTTTAACACGTTAATTTGTTCATTTAAACATTTTGTTTGTGTTGAACAATATTCTTTTAAGTTCGTTACGTCTGAACAGGCACGTACCCACAAGTTGATTTGGGGGGATGGGGTCGAAGGTCTTTCTGAATGTGAAATTTACGTAAAATGCATGTAATTTTGCCTAAAAATATACAAATTTCAGGAAAAAAAAATCTGATTGTTTGGGGGGTACGGACTACGGACTCCCTCCCCTCTGCGTACGTCCCTGTGTCTGAGGGATGAGCTCCCTGCCTGATGACCTTTCCACTGTTAGCGACGATACTATTAGTTCAGATACTATTCCGGCGTTTGTGTGGTATAACAGAGGAAATGTCTAAAAAAACTGTCCTTCTCCCTTCTGTTTTAAATAGAATGTCCAAATAGATATCTTTGTCTGTTCATGTAGTGAGTGAGGATTTCCTTCAGAATTTTGAGGAACATGTACTTGTAAGTCCCGGCCGGATAGCCGTGCGGTCTACGGCGGTAGGCCAAGGACTCGAAGGTCACGGGTTCGAGTCCCGGCAGGGGTATGGGTGTGGATTTTAATGTTTAAAGGGCGAATCGTGACAGGCCGAAGTCCAAGTTACAAGACTGAGCCCGTATAAAAATCAAGTTTATGTACTTGTAAGTAGTCGTCTTCCCTGTTCCTCTAGATGACGCAGGAAATCCTTTCCGGTAGTGTGAATCTTATTTAGAGACAAATCTAAATTGTTCACCCTACTTCTCTTAGTGAACAAGCAGTGTTCGATTTGTCGGTGGGGGGGGGATACCAGGGATATTTCCTGGTTCGTGAGGATTTCATCCCT